>VUQJ01010772.1:15526-32298 GCA_015108635.1 Andinoacara biseriatus
TTATGTTAGTCCTACAGCAATAATACCATAATGAACTCTGCCTGCAGAGATGGACACCAAATGAAAATCATGCTGATTTGTTTAAACTGAGTATATATGTATTGCGTAAAAGAAAGCAAATGAGGGCAACTAACCTGCATGCTCCGATTACTGGTATTCAGCATATAAAAAAGCAGCTCCCATAAGCTAATGTTTAACCAAACTTTTAGTCTCATTATGAAACATGTTTCCTGCTGACTTGCACTTTAAAACTCTCTGTGGTCAGGTTTGCTTTATATTTATAACAACTTGTGTCAGCTGTAAGCGTGTTTTCGCAGCAGTGGAAACAGCGGCACTGTGGCGCTGACTTCATGCTCAGATAGCTCTTATGATCACTTTTAACATACGCCATAAAACATAAAACAAATTAGACAGACAGCCATAACACTTAATGGAACCGGAAAATATTTTTCAGCTAGTATGACGCTTTTTGTTTTATACTTTTGCAAGTCTGTCTGGGTTCGAGTGCGTCATCATTACAAAACACGGTCCAGGTGATACCTGCTGAATATTAAACAGCAGCGCTGTCCAAGAAAATGTTGGCGTTATTGCAGGTGAGACCCCTGGTCTATTTATACACCAGATATCTTTATTTTATGTGACAGGTCCCGTTTCTTCCCCACAGCTGTGAATCTATTGACAAGCACATGCTAAAATACATAAAACAGCCTTTGTTATAGTTTCTGCTGTAGAACGGTAACACATTTTTGACATGAGTTTTTTCAGTTTTGGGCCAACCTTTAAGCTGATGTAGGACGGCCTCAAATTTGACTCTACAATACTTTGGTATACAGAGGAGTTCATGGTTGCAGTCACTGCTGCAGGGTGCCCAAATCCTGTGGCTGCAAAACAAGCCCAAATCATCACCTCTCCACCTCCATGCTTGACAACTGGTATTTAACATGTTAACTGAAGGGTCAGAGATGCAGCTCCTGGGGTTTTCTTTTTCGTGTGTGTGTTCTTGTTGTTGCAGTTTCTCTGAGCATAGCACAGTCTGAGCTTGGGAAAGATTTTGCTGGGATGTCTACTCCTGAGAAGATTTGCAACTGACTTGAATGCTTTCCACTTGTGAATAATTGTTTTCACTGTAGAATGATGGCCTTTTAACCCTTCCCAGATTGATGGGCAGTAACAGTTGTTTCTCTCAGATCACTGCGGAATAATTTCCTCCTGAATGGTCAAGACAAGGAAACTGAAAAGCATCTGCTTTTATACAGGTGCTCACACTTGCTGATGATCAGTTAATCAAGTGCATTTAATTACCAGCACCTGGCTTCCACCTTCCCCTGTTAATTCCAATGGAAGCTGTAAGGAAAGATGTACTTAGTTTTTACCTTTCAAAGGTGGGGCTAAACTTATGCTGAACTTTTGAAACCTTGCTTCTGACAAATACCACCCACATTATATTCATTGAAATGACCAAAATTAACTCTGGAAAGTAAATTAAAACAAAACATTTTCAAAATATTCAAAAACTAAACTGAATATTTAAAGTTTATTTAATTCAGAGTTAAATCTTCTTTCGGCGCTCCCTTTAGGGGTCTCCACAGTGGATCATCTTCCTCCATCTCACACCATCCCTATCCTCTGTCACATCAATCCTCTGCAGGTCCTTCTTCACTACATCCATAAATCTTTCTTGTGATCTTCCTCTTTTCCTCCTGCCTGACCTCATTTGTCAATCTGTCCAAACAAGAAGGAGCTCAGGAACAATCACCCCATCTTGAACCAATGTTTCACTCCTACTGCACATCTCACCACTGTCTCGCTGTCCTCATGCATGTCCTGCATAGGGTGACCAGATCCCAACAAACTAACTGTGGGGCAAACACTGTATGTGAAACAAAGTGGGTCATGTCAACAATGCTGAAAAGTAGTTGAAATTTTCATATCTAATTTAAAAACAGAAATACATTAAATGTGGAAAAAAATTTGGAAAATTAAATGTTACTGAATTGTCATTAAACATACATGTCAAATATATCACTTTAAATTTCCAGCTCTCTAACTAAGTAAAGATAAAAGGAATCTTAAGTTCGTTCTTATCATGACACACACATGCTGTGTCACTTCTCAAAATATTTCTGTTCTGAGTGAAACTGAAAACAAACTCTTGCAAGAAATACAGTAACTCTGTATCTCAGAATATACTGTTGCTTCATTTTTCTTGTGGTATTTTTCAGCATATTCAACAAAATCTACAAAGCTTGTTACTTTTTGGTGATATGTAACTTTCCCTGAGGAGTATGGCGTGAAAGAGACTAACCATTCTTTAGACTATAATTAAATTCCTTGTTTTTATAAACAGATTTTAGAAAAGTGAATGCCCTGCAGAACCACTTAAAATGTGGGCCAGAGGGACAAGGAATAAGCGTGCTGTGCAGTCCCACATAAAGAGGGACATCTGGTCACCCTTGTCCTGTACCACCCTCACATACTTTCTGCCACTTCTGACTTCCTCTTTCAGCGTCACAGTTCCTCCCTTGGCACCCTGCCAAATGCGCTCTCTAGAGCTAACAAAACAGAGTGCAGTTCCTTCTGACCTTTCTAAACGTCTTCATCAGCACTCTCAAAGCTTAAAGTTAAATAAAAATAAAAAAAAAAATAAAGCGAAAAATAGAGAAATCCACGGACAGTGCACTCCTAGGAGCGCTAGAGTGGCCACACGGTGGCGGTAATGAGTTAACACACCCGCTTCTCAGGCCGCGAAGTAAACACAACACCGGAAGTAATTAAGACAGCACGGAACATAAACAAGCGGTTGTCGCGATCCCCGAGAGAGCGTAGCTTTGCTATTCAAACGAAGCCTAGTTTCTTGAATTAGGGAAATGAAAACTCTCCCTCTGGTAGCACCTGGTGTATTGTAATGTAATGTCAGCGTTTGTACCGATCACCAGCTTTGTGCGCAGTGCGTCCTGCCGGCTCACATGGAGATGCTCCCCCCGCGTCCTTCAGCTGCTCACACCGAATCCCGCAGGACTCGCGTGTGTTTTGGCAGCCGGTAAAAAGGACCTGATAGACCTTCCTGTCCTGGTTGAGGATGAGCTTGAAGAGCAGTTCGTGAGAGGATCTGGACCCGGAGGACAGGCGACCAACAAAACCAGTAACTGTGTGGTGCTCAAGCACATTCCCACTGGGATCGTAGTGAAGGTAAATCCTCTCAATGTAGCTGTATCAGGAGGAAACATGAGCTAAGTTCATTATTTGATCTGTTCTGGTGCCTTTTTCTCACTCTATCAGTATTTGCCTCAGTTATAGTGAAATAATGCCCAGAGCAACACCTTGATATAATTTGTCATTCTTGCCCATCAAAGTCTCTTAGTCTTGTGTACCATCGCCTCTCCAGTGCCACCAGACCAGATCTGTGGATATAAATCGAAAACGCGCCCGAGAGATTATGAGGGAGAAACTCGATGTTGCATACAAAGGAGACCTCAGTGAAGTTGTGATGAAGAAGAAGGAGTCTGTGCTCAGAAAGCAAGAAAAGAGGAGGAAGGCCAATGAGAACCTGGAGAGGAAAAGACTCTTTAAAGACGCACTGGCTGCAGTCTCCAAGCCTGGAAGTGACACTGTTTAAAATTCTGTGTGGAATATGCAGTGAGGACATGGATGCTTGAATGAGCCTGCATGCTGTGTCTGCAAAGCCTGAAGAAGTGCTGTCAACCAGGCTTTTTATTTGTTTAACTTCATTGAGGCACAGTTGCAGTTTGTCATAAAAAGAAATAAAATACATTCAAAAAAACAGGTTATGTGTAATCAAATGTACAATTCTTGAAGCGTCTTTTCCAAAAAATATTCATGTGGTTATAAACTTGAGGTCAAAGGGGGTGCTATGCCTCTTTTATCTGTAGATTTATGTGGGACAAAGCATTTTAGCCTTTGTCCCACAGTACCCTATATTGAGACAATTCTCTGCATTCAATTGGTTCTAGTTACCAAAACTCAACAAATTCGAGTCTCACAAGGAATGCGTCACTTCAAAAGAGATGAGATGATGTAGGGATGCATTCATGCTGCAACTTTAACTGTTACCAGAACAGAACAGCAGCTGAAAAGGGGAACGCACATGTGAACCCATTGCAAAGGACCATAAAAACATAAAAATTTTGTTTCTATTCATGCTGATTGCAGGAAGCTGAAAAAAAATTCATTTAAATGAATTCCAAATGTGGGACACTTTCATTAGGTATGCATTGACTGTACTGGGTTGGAACCCCTTTCTGCCTTTAGAGCTGCTTTAATTCCTCATGGCATAGATTCAGAAAGGTGCTGGAAACACTTCTCAGAGATTATGGTCCATATTGACTTGATGGCATCACACAGTTGCTGCAGATTTGTCGGCTACACATCCATTTAGCCGACAAAATCTCCAGTTTTACCACAATGATGCTCTATTGAATTGAGATTTCGTGACTGGAGACATCTGATTACAGTGAGCTCAACCAGTATGAGATGAACTGAGCTTTGGGCTAAAATGTGTGTAACAAATACTCTGTGCCTCACATTTAGTTTGGCTGGATCTGGTAGTTGCTGTCTCACAACAAGAATGTCCTGGGTTTGAATCCACCATCTGGCCTTTCTGTTTGTAATTTACATGCTCTCCTTGTGTCTGTGTGAGTTATCTCTGGGTACTCTGGCTTTCTCCCACATTCCAAAGACATTGAGTTAGTGGCTTTAGGTTAACTGGTGATTCTAAATTGCCCATAGGTGTGAGTGTAAATGCAACACACTGTCCAGGGTGTACCCTGCTTCTTGCCTCATGGCAGCTGGGATAAGGCTCCAGCCCCCCCTCAAAGTGACCCTGAGTTGGGTAAGTGGAGGATGGATGCAGTGGCGCAAAAAGTGGGCATGTGCTATATGGAATGCATAGGGGCGTCGCAAAGTTAAAAGATGTGCATATGATCAATAATAGATGCACGGCGCTGATTAGAAGACCCTGTGCTCCTTCACCTCCCCTTCTCCTGTCGCCCCCCTCCAGCGTGCACTTTTGAGAACGGTCGGTAAGTTTAAATACTCACGTTAGCTTAAGTTACTAGGAATGAAAGAACAGATCACTGTAATGCAAATGTGTGCTGTAATTACAATATAACAGATCATAACAAGAAAACTAAGGGAACTTGTAATAATTTGTTTAACTAAATGGTGAATCATAAAACAGATAAATTATAGAAGAAATTTAAAAAAATTATAAATATATATAAGCACCAAGCATATTAAATGCATATTTTTTAACAGTATCTTTTACTTCCATTTATCACTAGATGTCAGCAAAAAACTCTCTGGCAAAATGTAGGTATTTTACCTCTCTTGCGTCTCTTCAAACTACTCTACTGTATAGAGTACCTAACTGGAAATCCTGTTGGTAGTCTATTTAAAAGTTATATTTAAAATGCAAACATGATTCTGTGCTCAGATGAAATCTTATTAAGCACATTTCTAACTGTAATAACCAGGTTAAAATCATGATTTCTAGCTCTGTGTTGCTGTCTTTTATTCTTATCTTTGCTATATTATATTTTAGTCAATTAAACTGGGCATTTTGTATTGATAGGTTCTTTATAAACTGGGAAAACACATTGTTTCCTGTTGACATTAAAATCATTATGCTTTATTTAATTCAGGTTATGCCACCCAGAAAAGTTTTTTGCTGCTGCGGCCAATCAGGGAGCTGCTTTCAAACCCAAGCCCCGCCCGTGTATACTAACCAGCCAACGAGAAGCATAGTAGTATTTTTAAATCCTCCACGGTCGCTTGTTTGTAGTTGAAGTAGTGGTGGGGAGTCCGTGGATGCAGGACGGCATTAAACAGACTCTTCGGATGTAATTTTTTGTGTACTGACATGGCAAAAGGTAACGTTAATGTGTTGTTTGAGTTGTAGCTGGCTGATAATGCTAGTCAGCGCAAAGAAAGAAGGACCAGGGTAGTTTAGACACGTGGCTATTTACAATAAAACTCAGCGGTATTTATTTTATTTTCCATTTTATTAAGCAAAGTTTGCATTAATTTTTTTTCTATGTTTGTGCAGGGAAGAAAAATGCGTTGAGAGCCGACAAAAAAACAGAGGACTCTGCTGAGCATACCGTAACTTCTCAGACTGAGACGAAGGAAAACAAGCCGGCAGATAACGAGGTAACGACGCTGCTCCCAACTTATGTACGGCCAAAGCCGGAAGCTCACATTTTGTGGTAACTCCCCTGAAAGTTAATGTTACTCTCACAAGGGCCAATGCCTCAGCTTCAGCCTGCAAACTAACCCACCGAAGTTCAGGTTTGGAAATAAAAGTTACCCTTATGTAAAAAGGCATGTTTCTTTGTCACAGGGAGAATTTCTTAATGAGCACCAGGAAAATGTACAGTGCATAAGCTTATGAAATTGTGATGCATTTACCTCATGGGAGCAGTATTTAGTCTGATTTTATTTATTTTAATTTCCATTCTTCTGGCAATCATTTGGTTACTGAAACTGTTTTTTTTTTTTTAATGTATTGTTTATCAGATTAAAACATTTTTACCTAAAGATTGAAAATTAAACAATAGGCTTGTGGCTCACAAAGATTACACTTAAATGTTTACTTCTATCCATCTATTTTCTTTCGCTTATCCAATTCAGGGTCTGTCACTGAGTTAGTAAATGAGGAAAAGTGTAAAGATACTTAGTGTTCTGAACAACTAACTGTGATGGAGTAAAATCTTTCATGTTTACAGTTTTTTTTTTGTGGCTCAAAGCATTTTCCTCGAATGGTACTACTTCAAGCAAACATTATGCCCCTTGGTTTTAGAATGCACACAGCATGTTGAGACTGTGCAGATGGTGCTGATTTTATTTTAAGTTGCTGCACAGCCCCTCACCACATTAGTTATTTAAAATGATATTTGGTGTATTTATCTTGGAGACTCCCTTTTGCATAGTGAGTTTCAGTTTCTGTACCAAAGTTTTTTTTTTGTTACAAAGTGTAGAACAAAAAAAACGCTTTATTCCAGCAGCCATCACTCATATGAACAAATCATAGCTTTATTACTTTGTGAGTTACACGAGGGTCAAATTTATCACTAGTTTTTGCTTTCATTGTTTTGTACTATGCATATCTGTTTCTTCAATATGACTCTTATGGCTATATTGAAAAGGTCCATGTAAGGATGGATGGTTCATAAATGCAGACCAAATCTACATCTGGGTTCAAAAAAAGGAACCGTAACCCTGAAAATCTCAGTTTAGTACTCATTACTTGAGCTCCTGTTATATACATTATAAAGTAGTGACTGCACGAGGAAGCAGATGATTTTTGGACACAGTGTTAAAGTTGTCAGGCCAAGCAGTTTAAATATTTGTAATCGGTTCACTGTTTGTTCTCTTGGACTCAGCCGGATTAAAGCAATGGACAAAATCTGTTTTCTGTTCTCAAAAAAAGATCACAGTGCAACATGTTTCTGTGTTTCTGAACAGTGATTAAAATACCACACTTTGACTGCATTAGATCTCTCTTTTTTTATGATTTTGTAGGGTTGTAAAGGTAAAGTGCAGTCAGTTCTCCAGAGTCTACGGAGTCCAAACAAGCCGAGGTCTCCTCTGAGTGACAGCTCGAGCGCGCTCATCCAGGAAGGAAATGATTTGGATTCAATTAAACCTGACATGCCAAGACTGAAAAAAGGTAAATACTTAAAATATACACACAAGCTCTGAGTTACTTGGTCTGTGTCCTCTTTGTTAATATATCTTCAGCAAATCCATGTGAACCACACAGCTTTTCAGTGTATTTGAATAGTAGTAGTGTTTACTGACCTATACTAATGGTACAGCTTATATATTTTTATTTCGTCCATGTTTTAGGCTCACCCAATGAAATTAAATCTGAGGTGTCCAAAGTGCAGAAGCCTGAAATGGCTTGTCACAGTCATGAAACAAGAGAACAGGAATCTGAGCAACCAAGGCAGAAGGAGTCCACGTCGCATACAGTCAAGTCTGCAACAGACGGCAAAGTCCCAGAATCCAAGTCTCGGATCAGAAATAGACAAAAGCCGGGAGCAAAAAAGTAAGTCCACGCAGCCAGCATGTCAGGCTCATTTTAAAAAAAGAAAACATGGGCTTTTTCACATCAAGTTGCACATTCATAATCCCTTATTACACTCTTTTCAGGATGGAGAATAAAGCGCCTCAAAACAGGAAGGTCACAGACTATTTTCCCATCAGACGCAGTAACAGAAAAACTAAAACTGAGTTAAAGGTCTGTATTTATTTAAATAATTTTTAATAGTAAATACAGCATTGTGTAAAAGTCTTGAGCCATTGCATCCAAGGAGACTTTATTGTAATATAACCCCCCCCCAAAAAAAGCTTTTTTTTTTTCATATAAATAAAGCCACTGAACACTCACCTATGACTCATTCAAGCATCAAAAAGGTGTCTAACGCAAGGTATGAACCAGTGTTGTCTACACATAACTTGAAGATAAGATAATCCTTTATTTGTCCCACAGTGTGGGAAATTTACAGTGTTGCAACAGCAAAAGTGACAGTAGAAAAACACAAATACAAGACTAAAAATATATAAGATCTTATAAAAGAATAGAATTACTGGGATGCTCTCCCACAAAAAAAAAACTCCACATACTATACATATTTATATACATTAGTAAAAAATCCACAATTATATACATTAGTAACCGAAAAATACACATTTATGTACATTAGTAAAGTGACTAATTGTTGCACTTGTTTAATTTAGGTGAATGAGTGAAAAAGGTAACCAGTGTGCTGTGGGTCAGTGCTAGTTGTAGAGCCTAACAGCAGCAGGAAGGAAGGACCTGCGATAGCGTTCTGTTACACACTTTGGATGCAGCAGTCGCTCACTGAAGGAGCTGCCCAGTGCTGCCACAGTCCCATGCATGGGGTGGGAGTTGAAATATTTCAAACATTTCTCCTTTCCCTAAGAAAGGGTGAAAAAAAATGAGGGGTGGCTCAAGACTATTGCAGCGTTATACATAAAATAGTCTTGATCAAAAACCGTTTACAATTTTGATCCAATCACTGTTAACAGAGTGAACAACACAAACACCTTGATGACCTGATAAAGAATGGCACTGAAGAAGGAATGCAGGTAACATTTAACTTGTCCCTTTAAAACTGATCTGATTCTTAAATGTTGGCAAAGCAACTCAGACATCTGCTAATTCTGTGTTCACTTTCACTGTTAACAGGTCAAACACATAGAAGGCAAAGGGAGGGGGGTGTTTTCTGTTGGTGAATTCAAAAAGGGAGATTTTGTTGTGGAGTACCATGGAGACCTACTGGACCTGGCTGAAGCAAAAACCAGAGAGGCCCAGTACGCAGAGGATCCTCAAACAGGCTGTTACATGTACTACTTCCAGTACCAATCCAAAACTTACTGGTAAGTCCAAATAGCACCACTCTGCAATAGGTCTGCAACTAAGAACTATTTTGATAGTCGATTAGTCATCGACTTTTGAAACAATTAGTTGACTAATCGTTGCAGCCCTACTCTGCAATAAGTCTCACACCCATGTGTACACAAAACCATCTCTGTAAGTTAATCTTTGATCCTTTTTCAATGAAATGATTGAGAGATCAGTATATTCTCACCATATGTCGCTTTTTACATATTTTCATAAGAATGTGTAGTTTTATACTTTTGGTATCTGATTTTTACACATTTTCTTTAGTTGCTCATCTCTAAAAAATCACAAATTGTAGCTGTACTTATTTTTATAGACCCATCAAAACAGGGCTGTTTAGGATTAGCTTGCATGTATATAAAGACATTTTTTTAATACCTGTCTTGTGTTGTAGTGACAATCATATCTGTATACATTACAGTGTTGATGCCACAAGGGAAACAACTCGGCTTGGAAGACTGATCAACCACAGTAAAACTGGAAACTGCCAGACGAGACTTCACCCCATTGATGGAACGCCTCACCTAATCCTGGTGGCCTCCCGAGACATTGAAGCGGACGAGGAGCTGCTCTACGACTATGGCGATCGAAGTAAAGCCTCAATCCTGGCTCATCCTTGGCTCAAATACTGAAACCACGACCTTTTTATATGAATCTGTCCCCTCTGCTGTCCCGTTTCTCTTTATGGAAAAGATGTGATACTTGAGACTTGAAATCTTTTATTTTATATAGACGCTAAAGCGTCAACTCATGAAATGTTTTTGCAAAATTTTACCGGACTTTTATATTTTTTACTAAATGTAGCAGCTTGAAAAGTAATTTTCTTTGTGAAGCAGTGTTGCACTGTGAAAGGGGTTTCCTTTAGTAAATGTCATTCTAGCTGTTGTAAATTATTAGCTGTGCTGTAAATTGAGGAATAAAACAGTGTTCATTCCTGCTGTGGCATGATTAGTAGTGCATAAGATCTCAGAAAATAGACAAATGTTTCCAAAAGTATTCATTCACCCATTAAAGGCGTTCCAATCGCTTCCATGGCCACAGGTGTATATAAAAACAAGCACCTAGATAAATAGACCGCTTATGCAGCAACTTAAACCTACAGGACACCGGCCGTCGAGGCCTGGAGTTGCCCATACCTGCCCTATGGATTAACAATGGGATGTCAGTCAAGTTTGTGTGTGAGAAGGCAGATAAGTAAAAACTATGTTCTGGATTTTCTCTCCAGATCTCAAATGATCTGTGCAGATGATGTTTAACATTTAGGGCCACTTAATTAAATTCACAACATGGTGCAATGTGATACCTTGATTAAAATCACAAATGTTGAAAGCCAGAAAGTTTGATTCTACAACTGATGATCTTAAATAACAAAATGATGCAAATATAAAAATCCAGCTGGTTAAAATGACCTGGTTTCTATTATTTCAGCTGTTTGACAAGCATCCTAGACTCAAAGGTCAACAACACTTCTACAAACTCATCTGTACATCTCGTCCAGATGCATTTTAGAAATTGAGACATGCTCCAACTTGGCGTACAGACTGCTTTGTGCGTCAGAGGCAGGAGGTTGGAGGAGAGGAAAACACAAAGGTCCATGCAGAGCAGCTTACATGCAGCAAAAGTCCCCAGCAGATATTAACTGCAAATATTACATAATACGCCGGGGTCACCCAATGTTATGTTTCAATTCAAAGATCTTTATTGTCCCCTAAGGGGAATTATTTCTACAGCCAGTAGTACAAAAATTTTAAAAACCTAATTGCTAGTAGAGTACAATGCATTATTAAAACCTGGAAGAATGAAATGATAGTCATCAGAGTTCACTTAAATGTTTGGTGAAATGTGTTTAACAGTGAATGTAAGAGCATTTCCACACATGCAGCAAGAACTCAAGGGATTCGAGCTGTGTAGCTTTAAGAAAATCACTTCTCAGTGAAGCTAATTGGAAAAAAAGGCTTCAACTTGTTTGAGAGCAAGAAGATGGGACCCTGCAGCAATGGAAAAAGGTCACATGGTCTGATGAGTCCAAATGTACCCTTTTCCAGAGTGATGGGCATCTCAGGGTAAGGAGAGGATGAAGTGATGCACCCATCATGCCTCGTGCCTAGCGTACAAGCCCGTGGGAGCAGTGTTATGATCTGGAGTTGCTGCTGTTGGCCAGGTCTATGCAATGTTGAAACTGAGGTCAGCTGACTACCTGAATATACTGAATGACCAGATTTTCCCACCGACTGATTTTTTTCTTTTCCTGATGGCACAAGCATATTCCAAGATGAGAATGTCAGGATTAATCAGGCTCCAGTTATGAAAGAGTGGCTTGGGGAATCTGAGAATCTTTGTGCTTTACTGGAGAAGATTTCACAGAAAGATATTCACAAATACAAGATCTTGGTGAAAAGTTAAGCCAACTTAATGATGCCACAGCAAAAGCTGGGTGCTATCAAAGCTAAGCAGTCCAGTGAAATATTAGAGTGTGACTTTTCTCCCTTCACACAAAACACATTTGAATACAGAAGTAAATAAGAGGACTGTAATAAATACAAAAACTAAATTTCACTGCCTTTTGGAAAAAAAGCTCAGACCAACTGTTAAGCAATGGATCTGGCAGATTCGAGCTGCCCTCTCACTAGAAAAGATAAAAGCCTGTGAACTGATGCTGTCGTTTGGGACCTGTGACTTAGGCAATATTTGTGGTTGCAGCAGCTTGTTCACGCTGACATGAAATCAGAACTTGGAAAAATGCAGAAGCTTTTTAAATATTCAACTTCACACAAATCACAAGTACTATTGAAAATGTAATAGCTTTTTTTTATTTTTACATTTTTGCTGGGCATTTTACTTTAACAAAAGAGGGGTGAGTGCTGGAAATGTGCTTTGGGTTACGTGGCCAACATAAAAACCTTTATTCACGTTTATAAATAATTTTTTTTAATGGATTCAACATGATCAACACTTTTTAAATAATACATTCCAGTTTCCTTTCCATATTGTATTTTTACAGAATAAAAATGTCTACTCTAAAAACACCTCAGGTTAAAAATATTAATACAAAACATAGTACTTGTTAAAAGTGACAAATCCTTCTTTAAAAATAAAAACAACTGTGAAAGTACAAAAGTGGTAAAATTGTGCAGACAACTCCTGTTTGTCTCCTACATGGTCAGTTCGCTTGAAAGCTCTCTCTCATTTTCGCCTGAATGAAAACCTACAAACAGAAAGGTTAGAGTTAGTTTAAGGAGCGTGGGTGAACACGGAGCATGCAGACAATGCTGAATCATGGGAGGCTGTGATTACTGACAGACAGAGTCGCTCTCTCTCTCATTCACTGCTCAGACAAACAACATGAGCGTCAGCATGAATTCACTCGGTCACAAGTATATCATTAGGAGACAGGAGACAGGCTGTGAGAAGAATCTCCCTGCCAGCTTTTTACAACATCATGTGGTTGCTGCTCAAAATCCTTCTGAATCTTTTCTATTTGAGGTGCACAGGAAAATTGTTTAAAACACGACCTACTTTTACTTCCTTTTCACCACTTTCTTTATATTATTTTTAGTTTTAGTGTCTGTGCACACTTTAGTTGGGAACCCAACCCAGCTCGTTACTCACAGTTTGCTTATGGTCGTCTTCTCTTCTTTTGTGTCGTTTATCGTGGCCGGTCTGTGCTCTGTAGCTGCCGGTGTCTCCAGATCCACCTCCACCATGGCTGGCTCAGCTTGCGGCAGAATCCCACTGGAGGAGAACGTGCAGATTTATGATCACTCGGATCATTTTTTAAGACAGGCTGGCATTTAATATACAAGCTATTTTGAGATGTGATTGATCTTGTCACTTGAAAATTAGAACAAATTAAAAATAAATAGATAAATAAATAACAGTGGCAATGAAATGGGGGGCTACTATAATGTGTTTATGTTTTTGCAATAGCTGGCTAACTGTGGTTCTTATATTTGTGTGCTTGATTTCACAATTATATTTACCAAAGTATGACAAATGATTCTAAGTTACTCATATTCACATTTTATTAGGTACATCTGTTCAACTGCTCTTTGATGCAGATATCTGATCAGCCAATCACATGGCAGCAGCATTAGGGATGTAGACATGTTCAAGAGCTGTGATTGTTCAAACTGAGCATCAGAATAGGGAAGAAAGGTAATTTAAGTGACTTTAAATGCCGCATTGTTCACACAGCATGGGCTGGTCTGAGTATTTCAGAAACAATAGATTTGATAGGATTTTCCCCACACAACCATCTCTAAGCTGAAAATGAGAAAATATTCAGTGAGTGGTCTGGGTGAAAATGCCTTATTGATGCCTGAGGTAAGAGGAGAACGGCCAGACTGCTTTGAGCTGACAGGAAGGCAACAGTAACTCAAATAATCACTCAGGACAACCAGGGTATCTCTGAACCAATGGCATATTGAACTTTGAAGCAAATGGGATACAGACCACTCCTGGTGCCACACCGATTGGCTAAGAACAGGAAAGTGAGGCTACAATTCATACAGGGTCACCAAATGTGGACAACAGAAGATTAGAAAAATGTTGCCTGGTCTGATGAGTCTCAATTTCTACCGCAACTTTCCAATGGATTGTTGCTGCCCACGTTCATCTCTTCATAACCACAGCCTACCCATCTTCTGATGGCTGCTTCTAGCAAGATAACGCACCATGTCACAACACGACAGTGAGTTCACTGTACTCAGATGACCTCTACAGTCACCAGATCTCAATCCAATAGAGCACCTTTGGGATGTGGAGATATGTGTCACAGATGTGCAGCAACTGTGTGATGCCATCATGTCAATATGGACCAAAATCTGAGAGGAATGTTTCCAGCTTAAGAATTAAGAGAGTTCTGTAGACTAAAGGGGGTTCAGCCTGGTACTAGGAAGGTGTTCCTAATAAAGTGGCTGATGAGTATATGCATTTATAAAAGGACTGAGTTAGGAGCAACAGATATGGGAAACAATTGGTGAATACAAGTGGCCAGTCTCACACAGCATTTTACAGCAGGCCTTCAATAAATCCTTTACAATCTTCGTTTATTAGCACTGGTGCATTGGGCGTATAGCAGCTATGTGGTTCTTATATAAGTAAATAAAGGCAAACCATTACTTTATTACTAATACATTTCAGTTTTATGGACCCTTAGATTTCACACTGGTTACCTCTTGTACAACTGAAGCTCCTCCTGAGCCACCATGAGCTGAGCCTTCAGCTGGTTCCTCTCTTGCAGCACCTCCTTCAGCTCCTGCATAGTGAAGCGGGGTCTGTTGGGATCTGTCAAGTCCACCACCAGTTGGTTTGGTCCGGCTGTTTGCTGTAACTGAAGACGCAAAAGGCATATTTAAAAGTCTGCTTCTATCAGGGCAGAACCTGGAACTACAGAGCCTCTAACTCACCGTGCCCGGCCTGGAGGAGCCCTCCTTCATGATCCTATCCATCTCACTCTTGAGGTTGTCCCGCTCCATTTTCAGCTCCTCCAGAGACAAGTTGTACTTGTTGACCAGAGTCTCAAACATTTCCAACACACGGACTATCCTAAACTGCAGATCCGACACTTCTTCGCCAGTGTTGCTGATTTTTAACAAATCTCTTCCGATTACGTACGAGATGTCATACACATCCTCGACAGTGAGCTCAAACGCGTCCTTCTCGAAAGCCCGAGCTGGAGACGACTCTTCACCAAACTCCATGACGCAGCGGGACGACTCTTTAAAACACCGAAATAAACTCAACTTTTATTCACCGACTACTACCTACAAATATTTAACTCTAACTCTTCCCCCCCTTTCTGGACTTCGGCTCAATACTCGCACAGAGCGAAGGTGGCTAACTTCAGAGGAGCAGCACTTCCCCCATCACTCACGCACCAATGGCATGACTCGCAGGACAGCAGAGGAGGGCAAAGTAGCCTAGCGACAGGTAAGCGCAAAGATCGTGTAAAAACCGAGAGCGCTCACTCAGCTGTGGCCATCCACCAGCACAGAGCATCCGTTTGCATAGAAAACAACGCAGTTTGTGAGTGAAGGATCATCCTTCAAATTCTCTCTGAATTTCTCACCGAGGTATGCGTAAATAAAGCGAGGAAACACGTGATTTTGAAAAAAAATTATTATTTTAGTAGCCCTTAAATAAAAGAAGAGACTTGGGGAACCTTTTTGAATGTTATAAGATTTGGAGCTAAGAGTCACTCTGAATTTGACAGCAGCAAAAATACCCTTAATGTCATTCTTTTAGCTTGAAATTTAATTACTGTAAGTAATATGATACAAAATACGCAAAAATACAGATATTTGTGCAAGTGAAGCAAATTTTTGTACATTCAGCTGTTCCAAGTCAAATTTGACCCATATCTATGCTCCAGCATTGGTCAAATCAAAGAAAACAATTGTTTCAGGGAATCTTGAAACTGTACATGCCAGGTCTGTGTGTATTTTTCTTATAGGACAGTGGTAACAGAGGGACCTTGATTCAATCAGGAGAACTGTCTGTGTTCCCACCACATTTGCTCAGGTTCCTGCAGAGACAGACATCTGCTGGTCTGAAGAATCAAAAATAGTAAAACAGCACAGGAGTGATCATACACAGATTAAAGGAACACTTTTTAATCAGGGTATAGCATCAAGTCAGTTAAACTTTTTGATACTGATCTGATCAGTTAAGTAGCAGAGGGGGTTAATCAGTTTCAGCTGCTTTGGTGTCAATGAAATGAACAACAGGTATGCTAGAGGGGCAACAATGAGACAACCCCCAAAACAGACATGGTTTCACAAGTGGAGGCCACTGACATTTTTCCCTCCTCACCTTTTCTGACTCTTTTTTCACAGGTTTTGCATTTGGCTAGGGTCAGTATACCTACTGGTAGCATTTTGATGATTTTAGATGGTAGTACACAGAAGTGAGGATAGTGTTTAGTAGCTGTAATGGTTATACGTGATTATATAACAAATACCAACAGTTCCAAAATTTTCATGTCTTAAAAAAAGGCGATAATATAATAATATCTCCAAAAATGAGTATTCTTATAACCTAAAAAAATACACCCTGCCTGCTCTGTGAAACATTAAGTATTAATCAGTCATGTATTAATGTCAGGCTATTCATGTATTCTAATTTGATCTGTAGTTCAAAATGTGTTGCAGACACTTATGAGGGAATTCTTAATAAGGGTTAATGTAAACTTTCAAGTGTTGGGTTTTATGTTTTGAATATACATTTTTGCTTTGTTGTAACAAATTTCACAAAATTAATAAAGATATTGTTAAAAATGAGTAAATATGCTTAAGTGACACAACAAGAGTTTAAAAATAGAACT
>VUQJ01010778.1:9170-25226 GCA_015108635.1 Andinoacara biseriatus
TGAAATGTAGATACAAAGCATGAAGGATCCATACATACATGTTGTTTGTACCAAATTATGACCTTATTCTCCCAGTGTTGCTGCAGAAATCGAGACTCATTAAACCAGACACGTTTATAATCTTTTATTGTCAAATTTTGCTGTGTAACCACTCAAAGTACTGAAACAACCTGGTTTACATTGTGCAGATTAATTTATGTTTTGCATATTTTTTTTACTGCAGTGACTTATGTTTGATGTGTGTGGTTTGTAGTGATAACGTTGATGTTAGTGCTAACTGCCTATTCTGTGTGCACTATATGCTGGTGTGCGATTTGTGCCTGTAATGCTTTAGTGCCTAAAGCAGATGGAGGCCCGCTGTGAAGCGGTTGCTTTAAGTTTCCTTTGTTGAGCTTCAGCTTTGTCTCCTGTTTTGTTTAAAAAAAACAAAAACAACTTTAATATTTTGCAAGAGCTCATCCCTAAATTTGCTTTATCACTCATTATCTCTCGCAAAGATTTCAAGTGCCAAACAACATCTGCTGTTCTCTATTCAGAGTGCTGGCAGCTCAAAGACTAAAATTGTGAGAGCTTGACTACCAGCACAATCACTGAATTACTGGGTTTATTTCACTCATTATGGCTTCCCTCAAAAATATCTTGAAAACAGTTTTGCCTTCCAGTGGTGGCACCATTAGTAGAATGCATGCCAGTTTCTGAGAAGGTTACCCACTGTGGTTGATAGTAAAGGCTGTGAAAACATATTTTCTCAAACAGCCCCTCTAAAGTGATAGGTTCTTATATTATCTGTGTTTTCTTCCAGAATGAGAACAACCTTGGTTATTGCAATTGGCAGGTTTTTTTTCTCTTTTACTCTGGTCCCCAGCAATGCACCTGCTGGATGAACAGTTGTTAAACTAGGTGAAGAAGAGGCAGATAAATCTACTGTACAGATATACCTCATTTCTTAGCGAGATAGAATAGATAATACTTCAGTGTTTCAAACCATAAGATTAGATGCCGAAATGCAACTGGCGCCGTTTTTCTAAGGTTGCTAACTGCAGCATATTCACTGATAAGGCTACCTACTACACAAATATACAGTGTGCTTTGTTGTGTTTCATTTCTGTTGTATTAAATTTCAAAAAGTTTCTGTGTTACTGACTCGATTTGGGGATTTTTAATTTCAGGGAGCCATTTCAATCAGTAGCTTTAGCCTTTATGGTTAACTATAAATTAATGAAAATGAATCCTCACTGCAGGTAAAATCTGTTTACACGCAGGCTATGCAAAACCTGCAGCAGTATACCATATGGGTTTCTTTCATCAGCAGTCCTGTTTTTACCCTGGATTTTCTTTCTATGTGACTGTATTTGGCCTTTTACATTATGGGCTGTTTCCAAACCTATATAACCTAAAATCCTGTTACTTGTACTTCGCTTAGTCATGCTTAGCCATGTGCAGCTTCTTTTCTCTTGCACAAGTTAAGTCAAATTTCAAGAATATAATTCTTGAAGTTACATTCCAAGAAAAAAGCTAAATCTTTGATTTTTCTGACAGAAAGCCTTGATCAAGGCTACTTCACAGTTTGTAATTGATGTATTCACTCTGATCAAAACAGCTTGTGTGCATCTGAGTTTACTTTACAAGTTAACAAGCTGTCTGTTCAGCTGGTCTGACTCACTGTCCCACTGATGTCTGCTTTTGAACCGGTCTAATTGTTGGCTTTGGCAGTCCATTGTAGAGTGTGCATGTATGCGTGACTGGGGACTTACAGGAAAGAGGCGTGCAGTCGACTGATTGCAGTGCATCGAGATGGGGGCTGTATTATAAAGGGAGTCCAGCACTTCTCCGGTGAATTCATCCCACTCTAGTTGAGAAAACTGCTCCGTCACACTAACCTCACCACACACACACTGGTCATTTCCATGGAACCTGGAGGGATGGAGGGAGAAAAGAGAGATTTGAAGGAAAGTCAATAAGAGAAGGAGGCAGAGCAAGATTGAGAGAGGATTAGGAATCTGAGCTATCAGAACACAGTGTTACTGTTGAACAATGCAATCACCACTCGTCCCCAGGAGGAGATGAATGCTGAGAACAAAAAACCACTTAGTCACATGCAAGAGGAAGAGGGACTGGAGAAAGAGCAGCTAATGATTTTAGGGAGTGGGAAATGTTGTGTGCTTGCACTCACCTGTTAATGAAGTTAAAGTATTTCTGCAGGTATCCTTGGTCAACATTGCTCTTGCAGAGCTCCAGCTGAGTACGAGGGTAGTAGTGAATATAGTTGACACACATTTCCTCCATGATGCCAAAACCTCCCTGAGGAGACAAAGATATGTGGCACACAGAGCCGATAGAGGAATGCAAAGCAAAAACAATAAGAACAAAAGAAATATGTTGGAGTTTGAAGAAGAAAGATGGAAGGAGATTAAAGAAGGTGCTTGTGGCTATCCTACCGTTATTCCCAGGGATCGGGGTGAATTCTGGTAATATGAAAAGAGTAATGTGTTCAGAGTGTGCTGCTCACCACTGTAGGCTTGGTCCTATCTTCAGTGTTATAAGTGCACTTTGTTATAAGTATGTCACCCTGCAGGATTAAGAGACAGTTATGAAGGCAGTCCACCATAATTCATGTTTAACAAAGAGCACTGACAATATTTTAGGATTAGTGACCACTATTCATGTAAGAGATACAGTGACTGGTATTTGTGGGAGCTCAGCTGTTAGGTCATTCCCAAGAGAAAGGCCAATCTGGATGTCCCTATTTCTATTCTGTAATAGAGAGGTATTGTAATTCAGTTGCCTGTGATCCAGGGGAAATTAGATATGTTAGGCCCAGACTAACCGGGCACTAACTTTCAAAAATTATCTGCAGATCTTGCAGAACAGTAAGCAGAACCTGTGGGAAAACCAGCACAGCAGTAAACTAAATGTAAAAAATTTGTTTGATACTTACGGGTAAAATGTTCACCATTTTCCTTAGAACTCGGATTGTCTGTATGAAAAGAAGACAGAAACAGTCAGCAGGACACAACAATACTTTGTTTTTCCCCATTTCATAGTAGTAAGAAGGTCCTGGGTTTGAATCCAGCAGTCAGCTGGGGGCCTTTATGTGTGGAGTTTGCATGTTTTCCCCATGTCGGCATGGAGTCTTTCTAGATACTCTGGCTTCCTCCTACAGTCCGAAGACATGCATGGAGTTAATTGGCAATCCGTAAATGGCCATAGGTGTGGATGTGAGTTTGAATGGTTGTCTGGCTTTCTGTGTTGGCGCTGTAGATTAGTGACCTTTCCATGGTGTACGCTGCCCTTCACGATATTTACCACTGCATAATGCAATACTCTGACTACTATCTTCATTTTAGGCATAATTGGATACTTTGCGTATAACACAAATGCAGTAAGAAAAAAAAACAGTGGCAACTTTACTTGAAGGCACCTAGCACAGTTATTAGCTTTGTGTGTTAAAAGGTCTATTAGCTTTGCTCAGACTGGTTTGATGCAGTCTTATTGCTCAATAAGGCTGCAGGTGAATCATAATTGGACATCAACGGCAGCTGGACATTTTATTTGAGTCTGTGTCCAGCTGTGTGCCTGTACCTGCCTTGGGGTATTGTGCATAGATTAAAACACAACAGATGTTGACAACGGATTAGATGCTGAGTGTATAGTTGGGAGGTTTTTTTTTGGAAGACCTTGTACACACTAAAAGAAGCCTAAGTAGAAAATGTTAATTAAAAAAAAACAACAGAACAAAACAAAACCAAGAGATAAATGCTGGGGTGTGACATCTGGATCAGAGAGAGGTTTAAACTGGCTTTGTTCTGATTGGGTGATCTTTTTCATTCTGTGACATGAAGAAATGCACATATTTTATAAAATATAAAAAAAAAACATGAAACAACTATTGAAATATATTCAGCAAAATGTAACATATATTTACAAAAGTATGAAAACAGAAATCCATCTGTCACCTGACCTTAGAAGTGAATCTAGCACTTTAGCTCATTTATGAGTGCTTTACTTTGATATGACAGAAATTGAAAACAAACTGTGTGTGTTTTTGCTGTTGTTATATTTCTGGCAGCTGCAAAGCTCCTGTAAAGGGATGGGCCTGTTCAAAATCAGGATCTAGCTGAAGCTGAAGCCTACATCAGTATCTAGTGACGTAGATACTGATGTAAGTGCTTATACAAGGTTGCTAATGGTCTTCAGATGTATAAATATGTTGAGTGACCAGAACATGAACTCCTCTTCTGCTCCTATTTTTTGGACAGGAGTGATGTGTGAACTTTCTCACCAGATTTTTAACTGAAACCATAGTAAGATGGTAAGAACCCCTTTTAATTATACACTGACTCTATTTTGAAATCAGCAGGCACAGGGATAAAGTGTAGACTTTACACTGAAAGGCCCCAGATCTGGGTTCAAACATATTGATCAGTATGTTTGAACTCAGGCTCTTGCTGGGAGGCAGCAGTGCTAACTTCTGCACAACTGTGCCACCCTGTGTGTTGCAAGTAAATATTGAACCCATTTATCTATCCATTTTCTTCCACTTATCCTTTTAAGGGTTGCACGGGGGCAGGGGCCTGGGGCCTGGGGTCTGGGGCCTATCCCAGCTGTCGTAGAGTGAGAGGCAGGGTACACCCTGTACAGGTCGCCAGCTCAGCATGTGAAAATAAACTTCATAGTATGCTATTTATTCCTGCTTGTGTAGGCTATAAGAAAATGGCTTAGCCTTAACCACAGGAAATTGTTAAGTTGTGCGCTTGTTGCTTCACAAACACTTCTTCTACCTCAGGTACACCATGCACTTTCATGTATGTACATGTATTTTTTGGCTGCTTATAACCTTTCTACTTTATCTTTTTTACAGCCTGTGTTCAGTTTACAGGCGTCACTCCAGTCAGAGCTTACTTTATTGAAATGGAAACATTATATTTTAAAGATGTGGAAGAAGTAGCAAGTAGAAAAAGCCTCTGGTTTCATTCACAAATATTTGTTGAGAGTAAGCTTTGTGACACACACCTCAGTGTGATCTAAAGTAAAGGTTACCTTATATACTTTAATATAAGACAGTATATAAAGGTGTAGTTTCTCAGAGCCCTGCAATCTCCCACCTGGTAGTCTGTACTGAAGTGCTGGTCTTCCTGCACCACCTCCAGCTCTTTGCCTCTCCTCACCAAAACTGTCCTCACCCCACGCCCGGCCAAGTGGGTGTGCAGCTGGGAAGCAAATACATATATCCCACCTGGAGGCAAAGCCTAGACAGACAAACAGTCAAGCTCCAACCCAAACCTTTTTGCTATAGTTACAAAAATACTTTAAAAAAAAAAAGTGACCCGTCTGCCAAAATATCCCCCTGCATTTTTGACTATAAATAATGTAGTAAACAATGCAGTGTTTGTACATACAGTCTGAGTACACTTGGAGGTGCAGTATCCACTGAGGTAGAAGGTGTGCTGTTTAGGTGGGATAGCCATTACAGGAGTGTAAACAAGGCCCAGTTCCATGATCCCGGCATCGTAGCGCCTCAGACTGGGGGTGTAATGCAGTCGTATCCCTGATGAGTCACGCCGGCCTGTGTGGAGAATATTGAAATATAATAACATGACGTAATGGACGTTAACTACTTACCTTTAGATCTTTTAAATAAATATTTGACAGCCAGAACAGTTCTTTACTAAACCAGACTAAGAATATACAGGATTTATTTCAGGTACTGTTTGTCTCCTAGAGCAAGATTTTGGAAAGAGAATAACTCAAAAGAGCAATGAAAGTGCAATATGTTCTCTGTCTGTCTGATCCTGGTAAGTATATATGCTGCTGGATTTTGAGTCAGTTGTTTAGACAAGACAGTCTAACAACCTCTACAATTCTTGCCGTCTGCAGTTTGTTAACATAAGATATCAAAAGGTGATTTTGGTGATATTTCTGAGATTAGTTTAATAATTCAAAAGGGAACCCTCTTGGCCCAAGGGTCCAGCTGGGGCCTTTTGCTGAATGTCATCCCTCACTCCTCCCTTCCCTTTTTCCTGTTATTATTGAACTGGATTCTCCAATAACACCCACCAAAAAATACTCTAAACTATTTCAAATCAAGGAAACCACTGTATAACAAAAGACAGCTGAAAAAAAAAAAGAATGCTTGCGAGATATATATGTATTTCAAGGTCAGATTAGGATAAGGAAGACAAAGTCTGCAGTGACTGGAAAATTTAAAATTAGTTGCTCAGTTCAAGAAAAGCCTGGGGAGAGATACAGCACAGAGAATCCTGCTGCTGTGTGTGTAAAAGAAATAGAAAAAGTTCCTTAGAGGCATGTGCTTAAAGTCTGTGTATATACATATATACTGTATGTACCAGATATAAAGAGAGGGTTGTGGTAATGGACCTCCAGACGAAGGAATCTTGAGGAACCTGGACCACCCATAGCCAAGCCTGCATCAGGAGGATAGTAGAAAGCCTGAAAACACACAAACACACACACACATTTAGGATTTATATCACAGAATGATTTTTTTTTTTTACATGTACAACTGGATAAAAGCATTCTTAGGTTTAATAGTGTTATGAGATGCTTGCGAAATTATGTTGCATCCATCCATCCATCCATCCATCCATTTCCTCCTTAACAAATTCATTGTTGCTGGGGGGATGGAGTGTCTTCCATCTGACTTCAGGCAAAAGGCTCCCTCGACAGGTCCCTAGTCCATCACAGGGCCTCTCTGGCCTCTTGACTCTTCAATTTAAATCACAGGCACCATTCATCTGTCCTTTTAAGGTATGATCCCCATGTCAAATCGCTAGAATTCTGCCTGAAGGCGTGTAAAGACAAAGGGATGCCTATGCACAACCTTGTAAATTAATTTAGAGTTTTAAATTATGTACAGTGTTTTTAAACTGAGGCTAGGCTACTGAAGACAACTGAGTTTTTACCATTAAAGACAATCATGACTCAAATGATGTGCATGTTTTTTCTGTACAAAGAGAAATATTAATTTCTACATAGAGAAAGGCAGTATTCTCATATTGATCTGTATCCTGGGATGAGGATGATGCCTGTTCTTATTTTAGCATAATAATGATAATAATAATTTTCATAATTCTATCACTTTTGGTTCCATTCTCCATTCTAATTTCTGCATTTTTATCCAGGATTTAATCACTGCCTTCATCGATTACATAGAGAGATCCACCTGAAGTTTCCCATGAAAGAAAGAACTGTTTTATTTAATCTTGCTTTCAAGTCATAACATTAAATCCTTGGAGACGTCTTCTGTGCGTTAGCGTGCACATGCGCGCGCGCACACACACACACCTTTTCCTTTGGTGCTATTCTTCCTTTTTGGATTCTGACAGTGTGATGCATTATGGTTTCTCTTGCTTTCAGAAGTTCCTCCACTCTATTTTTCTCTTTTTCAGTTGTTTTGCAAGGCCATGCTTCCCTTCTGATGCGGTGCCGAGGAGAATGAAACAACACTATTAAGAGGTGATGAAAGAGGCCTGAATATTTCCCACCTAATCTTGTCTCCACAGCTCACAGCTCACAGAAGGCATCCTGCTTGTTTTTGTTTAGCTGGCAGATAATCCAATCGGAGAGGGGCCAGGCTGCCTGTGATACAGTGGGGAGTAATGCGGAGAATATGTTGACAGCCACACTATTCCTTGTCCTCTTTGCTTTTTGTGGTCAACTGTAGGTTATCAAAGTGGGGCGGATTAATGGCTGAAAGATGACTGACTGACGGCATAGCTGACTAGTTCATAAAAAGCTTCACCTGCCCTGTTTAGGTGACGTCCCTTCAAAAATGTAAATTTCCTAAAGAAAATGAATTTTTTACACTTGATTTAAATGGTGGCGTCCAGTGTGACCTTTTTGGACAGCAGAGCAGAATCAGAACTCCTTTTAACTTTGGTTTACTCTCTTGCAAACTCTTTAGCTGCTAAATCTTTCACACTGTTCACAGACTTTTTTCCATCCATCCATCCATTGTCTTCCGCTTATCCAGGGCCAGGTCGCGGGGGCAGGAGCCTAAGCAGGGAAGCCCAGACTCCCCAGCCACCTCCACCAGCTCATCAGTTGTTTTGTTCTGAAAAAAAAACTGTTTTCTACAGCTGGAAATGAATTTGGAGACAGTGGAAACTGTGGTAGTAGGTAGTATTTTTTATGGGTCTTGTGACTGAAAAGAGCAACAAAAAAAATAACTATGGGGATCTAAGTTCTCTAGTTCTCTAGTAGAAGGTGAACATTCCAACAGTTGGAGAATTCAGCCTCTCAATGATAAGAAGAGCCAACACTGAAGGACTGAAAAGCAGCATTGCTATGAACACTTGGCTCCAGCAAGCCAGTTATTCCTGTGGTAACGTTTCTGACACCTTCTCCTTACCGCCTTTCTGCAGTTTTAATTCGTGTCTTCTGTGACGGTATTTGTACTTCCATGTAAGCATGTTTATGAATATTTCTGTGTGAGTGTGCATCCCACATACAGACTGTCTCCAAGCTCTTAATAGATATGTACTGCGTGTGGGCTCATCTATACAAGATTTTATGCTGGCAATTCAAGGGTTGGATATGACTTGCGTAGGAGTTTTTGTTTATCTCCTAGAATAGGTACAAGCATTGGACCAAAAAAATCTCCCAACTCTGTGTTTCAATTAAGCACTTGCTAAATGTATTGGGGAAAAACTTGATTTTCTAATGGTTTGCTTGTCTTTTTGTTGTTGTCAGTTTATGGCTTATCTATTTTGCAAATTGATGGCATTCTGGTTGAGTCCTCTCTCTCAAGGGTTAAGAGTTCAAGATTATTTATCTTTGGTTAGACACAAATCATATTAAGGCAAGTTGGGAAAAGTGTCTGTGGATTGCTATCATACAGACAGCAGTAGCAAGATCAGTATTTCCCATCATACCTCAGCCCCCATAGCCCATGCAGCTAACACGTGGCGGCAGAAGTTGAGTTTTTTTGGCTTCATTTTGTCATCACAGGAGCCGCTGTACTCTGGAACTTCGCGCACATCTGGAGAACATTCAAACACTTCAATGTGATGCACGATTGCCTCGTTCCCTGGCGTTATCACCGACTCATACTGGAAGAAAAAGAGAAAGCGTGCCATGTATTTTTCTTTTTTTTTTCTTTGCTGCTGCAGACATTACTAGTACTGCTTCAGAACAATTGTGAGAAAGCCACAGGCTGAAATGCATCTGTTTCTCTCTGCTGCCATGTAACATTAAACTAATCAAAATAATTGAACTAATTACATGTATATCACCAAAAATGCCCTTGAAAAAGGTCATATTTCTTTTGTGTTGACACATCTGCTTTGTGGCTGTGCTGATGTTTTCTTTAATCTAGCCGCTAAACATGGAGGAATAATAGCTGCCTGTGCACAATCTTCATGTGAAACACCCCCTCAGCTGTGTGTAAAAAGACTGACTGTTTCCAATTTTAGAGACTGTTTTTTTGTTGTTGTTTTTTTACCATAACAATGTGGTTCTTTGGCATATTTTCAGGCAGGCTGTGGATGAAGCACCAGTAAGTGGTCTCTTGATTTGGTATGATGACATTTGGTGCCACGATATCTAGCGTTTGTACATCTGGAGGGAGGGTGGGTGGTGGCATATCAGGACGCAGCATCAGGACTCTCTGTACGCCTGTGTGAATTTGGGACAGGTTCAGCTTCTCAAGTGAGGCAAGTGGTTTATCCAAGAACCCATAGATGATGTGCACAGTTCCCTCCTGACAAATCAGAACAATGATAAAAGAAAGTGTGTTTAATATCCACAGTGCAGAATATGAACCTCTAGAATATGCATCTCAACTTAATATCACTTAATTTTTATTAGGCTTTAATGTCTTTTGAGGCAACCACAGCAAACTTTTCATTATGTTGTCATAGTGATGAGCCTTGCTTTGGTGCATCTGACTTAAAAATCTAATGTGGTGCCATGGAAACTATAATCATTACAGTCATCGTTGCATAATTCAGAGTATTTTATTTTCATACCTTAAACTAATCTTAAACTAATTTCATTGCCCTTTTTTAATGTACAAAACATGAAAATGCTGCAAACATGAAGGCAAGCAACACGCACACACACACACACACACACACACACTACAGTAAGTACAGCAGCTACAGTAAATCTTTTTTTTGTCAGTACAATTAAAACAATAAAAAAATAAAATTAATGTTCCTGGATTAACAAAATTCAAAGCCCCCAGCTCCAGCCAACACCCTCAGTATACATTTGGGTATGCCAGGCCTGTCCAGCATCCTCCTCCACCACCTGATCCAACTCACCACTGGGTGGTGATCAGTGGACAGCTCAGCTCCTCTCTTTACCCAGGTGTCTAATACATACAGTCGATGATCTGATAATACAATTACAAAATCAATTATTAGCCTTCAACTTTGGTTGTCCTGGTGCCACGTGCACTTAAGAACACCCTTATATTTAAACACGATGCTCATTATGGACAAACCGTGGTTTGCACAGAAGTTCAGTAACAGAACACCACTCAGGTTCAGATCAGGCAGGCTCTTGCTCCCGATCACACCCCTCTGTTGTTGCCCATGTGACCACTGAAGTCTCCCAGTAGGAGAATGGTGTCACTAGGTGGGGCACCCTTCAGCACCCCACCCAGAGACTCCAAGAAGGTTGGGTACTCTGAACTGACATTCGGCACATAAGCGCAGACGACAGTCAGGATCAATTCCCTGACTAAGGAAACAACACTCTTGTCCCCAAGAGAAACCCTGACGTACAGGCAGCAAGTCACCCGTACATTGGGGTTGCTGGCCGCCTCTCACCAAGAGCGACTACAGATTGGAATAGAGACCAGCGCTTCTCAGCAGAGAGGTGACATTTCATGTTCCAATAGCCAGCTTCAGCAGCTGTGGATTGGGCCACCTGGGCCCCCTGCCCTAAACTGCTGCCCGACACAAACCCTGGTGGGAAATGAGCCCACAGGAGGGGACAATGTAACCTCTTCAGGCTGCGCCCAACTCAGCTAAAGCCCAGCTACCAGGCGCTCTTCCTCAAGCTGTGTCCCTCATAAAGCCTGGCTCCAGGGTGGGGGCTGCGGTAATCCTATCCCGCCCAAGGAAAACTGGTCCCATGATTTTCCCTCTTTCATAGGGTTAAGGTCAATTGCTTTTTGTCTGGCCACTCACCCAGAAACAGTTTGCCATGGGAAACCCTACTAGGGGCAGCCCCAACCGGTCGCACCAGATGACTGCCCCTCCCTGAGCCTGGTTTTGTTGGAGGTTTCTTCCTGTTAAAAGGGAGTTTTTCCTTCCCACCATCGCCAAGTGCTTGCTCATAGGGGGTCGTTTCAACTGTTGAGTTTTCTCTGCAGTATTGTAGGGTCTTTACCTTACAATACAAAGCGCCTTGAGGCGACTGTTTGTTGTGAATTGGCGCTATATAGATAAAACTGAATTGAATTAAAATGCCTTTACGGTATTTGTAATCAGTACTGTTGTGGGCTGCTTAAGAATTGTGATTAAAATTTGACAGATTTGCGGGCCTAAATGGATCTCTTTATATGTTGACACTCCTTTAGACTCCCACACCTTGTCTAAGTTTCATAAGCGTCAATATTCCAAAATATTCCTATTGGTGCAGTATCAGTGGAAAACAGCCATTGTTTTCAATGAAACCTGTTCAACTATCTGATGAAGTCTTGCTGGAAAGCATTGGAAGTTTTTTTTAGGCTGAACAACACCCTTAACTAAAGGTTCTTCAGTAATAGCTAAATAGAATGGGAAGAAAATTTGGAAAATTTGCTTATTTCCTGAGTTCATTTGATCACTTCCTGTTCCTCCTTTCACCTTTTCATGGCTCAACAGTTATGGTTTAGCAGTTTGTAAAATAAATCCTGGTTTTCTAGATTTTATGCCTTGATTATTAACTACATTCTTGTGGGATAGCCATGGTGATAGCCAGCCTCTTGTTCTGAATAACAAAATTAACAACATGGGCAATATTTTAATAATCTGTTGGCATTAATTCATGGGGGTGAAATTGTCAAACATCCTGAAAATGTAACAAAAAAAGACCGCACACTCAAATTCATGAATAAAACAACCACAGAAAGAGCCTCTTACTAGGTTTCTCCAGAGTACCTGAGCAATGACCTACACTAGGAATACAGACTTTTCACACCTCTATGAGGTAGTCTCTGGGATCACAGGTACTGAATGGTCTTTTGAAGAGCAGGTAATATCCTTCAGCTTTCTGTTTGGCTTCAATCAGATCATAGTCTTGTTGGCTATCCAGTGATACATGTCCCTTGCTGTCACTCCATGCATCCTGAAGGTAGAAGACAGACACAATTACTCTGGTAAAAGTTTGAATATAATACAGAACAAATAACAGAGCAAAACATTTAAGAACACAGCGTTATGTTAGTTTAAGAGAGTCGACACTGAACAAGTCTTTCTTAACTAAAATCTTGAGTCTAGTAATTAGGGGAAACAGCTCATTCCCATTTCTAAAGACATACTGCGGCTGCATTTTTGCAGGGAATTTCATTATCTAACCATTACTGAATACATTTAGGAAGACTCGTGGATGTGTGCAAAGCACATAGCTACATCTTTTTTTAAGTGATGAAAAAGTTACTTGTACTGTGTCAGAAAAATATTTGAGTTGTTTGGCAAGTAATTATAATCCAGTTAAAGAAATCACTGAAACTGTGGCAGTTTGTGTTGTGAAACCATCCAAAACTGGTGTACACGATATTCTACTTCTCTGCCAGGAGGCTTTGCAGCAGCTCAGCTCAGTCTATCCACTCCTGTTATGTTTCTCACATTCATACCTGGCCAGAATAGCACCTAAGATCTCTCTCTTTATTTCCGTCTCCCTCACTGTTGGTCTTATATAACTGTTCTGCACACACTTCATAGAGTTTTAAGCCAGCAATTCTGAAAACATACAGTATCTACAAATAATAAAAATGTGCACAATATACAATGTGAGTTATGTATATCTTTGTATAGAATTCACAAGCTATGACTTCTACAGATGGCTGAGACACAGAGTTATGCAACCATTTAAGTGTGTGCGTGTGTGTGTGTGTGTGTGAGCGTGTGTGTTTAAGGAATCTGATGGGTTTTGATGCCTGCAGAAAGAATGTGTGAATGCCTCCACTGTGAATGAGTGTAGAACATTTTTGTCAATGCCATCTAAATAAACAGATCAGTATATGGGTTTTAATAGAGGTCTGTTAGTGATGTTGGTATGGAGCCGTGGGTAAAATTAATGTTGGCGTTCAGTTTCTAAACAGAAGTTTCTTTTTCTAAAAGTTTTTTTTCCACTTACATACAGTACTGTGCTAAAGTCTTGAGCCACCCCTCATTTCTTTGTATTTTGCTTCCAAGGAGCCAGACTTTAAAGTGATCTTGGCAATAGTTCTCCAGGCTTTCTGAAGACCTTTCAAAGTTTTTCTTTGGACGTTAGCTGCTTTTTCACACATTTTCAATCCAGTCCTTGTACTTGACCATTTTCAGAGGAACGTTTATTAGGAAGAAGGGAAGAAGTTGAGCAGTACGATTCAGGCTATGCTGAAGAATAAAGGTGGCCATCCTGTTTTTGCCTTGTATACTGTATTTATTTATGTTTGCACATTTCAATAATTTGATGCACTTCTTTCCACTTTTCCTAGCAAAACATATAGAAAAGAAGAGTGGATCAAGATTTTGCACAGTACTTGAACCATACATTTATAACTTTTTAGTTGAATGCACCAGTATGTGCACAAGGTAGTGGGCAACTCTTCCTAACATCCTCTTTTGTTTTGGCTATGCAGGTAGGTGGGTTTTTAGAGTTTTCATCCTAGTGCAGCTGAGAATTATCCTACAAGAGTGCTGAGAGTGATCAAAAAAAAAAAAAGATAAAATTGCAGGACAGACGACAAAAGAATGAGCTGAAAGCCATAAAGCTTGGTGCAGATGAGCTGTTGAGACTCTGTAGTTGTATCATTACAAATAACTCTTTACACATTATAATCTAGTCTTTAAACGCAACTCACATACAGATGTGAACAAAATTGCTGGTACCCCTCCATTAAAGAAAGAAAAAGCCAACAGTGATCACTGATATAACTTGGAACTGCCAAAAGTAACAAAACATTACTGAAAATTAGCAAATGAAAATCAGACATTGCTTTTGAATTATGGTTAAACAGGATAGATAGACACTTCTGCACCTGTCGACAGGTATTTTGGTCCACTTCCTGTGAGCAAACTGCTCCAGCTGTCTCAGATTTGAAGGGTGCCTTCTCCAGACTGCATGTTTCAGCTCCTTTCTCAGATGTTCAATAGGATTTTAATCAGGGTTCATAGACAGCCACTTCATAAAAGTCCAGTGTTTTGTTCTTTGGGTGTTTTTGGTGTGGTTTGGGTCATGATCCTGTTGGAAGACCAATGATCTGGGACTCACAAAGCTTTCTGACAGTGGGCAGCACATTTTGCTCCAGAATGCCTTGATAGTCTTGGGATTTAATTTCACCCTGTACCAGATGCAGTAAAGCAGCCCCAGAACATAATGGAGCCTCCTTTGTGTTTCACAGTAGGTACGGTGCTCTTATCGTTGCATGCTTCATTTTTGCATCTGTGAACACAGAGCTGATGTTATTTGCCAAAAAGCTCCAGTTTTATCTCACCTGTCCAAAGGACATTCTCATTTGACACTGATGTACCCTGACCTTGGAGTTCATCTCTACTCTCTTTGGAAGTTGTTCCGGGCTTTTTAGTTACCATTTATGTCATGATCTCTTCAATTTGTCATCAATTTTCCTCTTGTGGCCACATCCAGGGAGGTTGACTGCAGTTCTATGGACTTTAAACTACTGAATAATATGTGCAGCTGTAGTCACAGGAACATCAAGCTGCTTGGAGATTGTCTTGTAGCCTTTACCTTTAATATGCTTGTCATTAATTGTCTTTCTCATCTCCTGGGGCAGCTCTCTCCTTAGCTTTCTGTGGTCCATGTTCAGTGTGGTATACGCCATGATACCAAACAGCACAGTGATGACCTTTCACCCTTTAAATAGGCAGACTGACTGAATACACGTTAGACACCTGTGATGCTAATTACAGAACATACCTTTGTTTAACATGTCCCTGTGGTCAAGTTATTTTCAATCATTTCTATGGGTACCATCATTTTTGTCCAGGCCAGTTTCAGTAGTTTGATTTTTAAAATAATTCTGTTGAACCATTATTCAAAAGCGATGTTTGATTTTCATTAGTTAATTTTCAATAAATTTGATTTATTATTACTTTTATTACTTTCAAGTTATTTCAGTAAGCATCATAGGTTTTTCTTTCTTTAATGGAAATATATTTAATAATTTGTATTGGCTTTAATGCTTTTGTAAAAAGTACCAAGCAAATTGCATTTAGTGTTAGATGAGATCTGTATATCATATGATATGACTGTCATGGCTCTGGGTCTTGAGCATTTTGAGTTTTGTCAAGTTTTAATTCTTCTTCAACATTTGTTTTATTTGGTTCTTTTAAGAAGTCTTTACTTCTTAGTCTGTTTTTTTTCATTTGAATTCTGGTTAGGATTTACCTAATATAGCTGTTTATGTTGTTTTTCCTAGTTTTCTCCCGCCATGTTCTTCTGTGTCAGGCTTTAGTGTGTTATGGTCTTGTCTCTATATTTAGGTTGTAATTTCCGGTTTTATTTTGGTACCTATACCTATACAACAACAAGGGCTGCAGATTTTGTCCCTATGACTCACATAAAAATAGTTTTAGGAGGAAATTGGTGAACAGTATTGAGAACAAGGACTGTTACTGCAAGCAGTTTCCATGATCATAGAAGCAAAGGGGTTTCAAAACAGAGGTACAACTATCCCTGCGTGCCCTTTAGAGAATTCCTGAAATGTCCAGAAACTATTAAATATATCACTCGACAGAAATGACCTTCATATCTCTGCTATGATGATATGAGACAAAACAATTCTGTTGAAAGTCAGGAGTTCCTGGTTTTACAGGAATGGTTCAAGCTTGAGTAGACAGTCACTGTGAAAAGTGTGTGTGTGTGTGTGTGTGTGTG
>VUQJ01010780.1:1524-11796 GCA_015108635.1 Andinoacara biseriatus
CACAAATCAGCGCACACACACACACACACACACACACACACACACACACACACACACACACACACACACACACACACACACACACAGAAGCATTAAAAGAGTAAAGTTGTTACAGTTGAGTTTGGATTATTATCAGCTGCAGTGCAAACGTGTACTTCTAGATCTTTCCCATCATGCAGTTTGCTTCACAGAGGTTAATTTTAGGTCAATGAGCAATCAGCCAGAGAGAATTTCTCTTCCTCATTTTGTCGACTTGCTTCTTCTTTTCTGCTCTGCTCATTGCTTTCAAGACAAAAATTTCCCCCTCAGAAAAAAGTCTCGCTCCACGTGTTTTGAAATTCCTATTCAGGCTGTAGCACAGGAAAAATCTGCACCTGAAAAATCCCTCCGTCAATTTTCCACATGAAGATCAGCTTCACAACCCTGTTTGGTTTTCATTGCACAACTACTCATCTATTTACAGGATAACCACAAAAATAATGTTCCCTAACCATTTTGCAAGCAGGAACAAAATGCATGATGGGAAATGTGGGAGTCAGTGTGCTTGTGAAGCTTGACCCCAACAGTGCAACAACAGTGAGTGTATCTCAGCTCCTGCTGCTTCGATTTGAATGGTTCTATTATTGTAATAGAGTTTTTCCCTTAGTTATAAAATACAACCAATGATGAAAAAAAAAAAGGAATACTACTTATAAGAGAGAATATTCAACATGTGGTCACATTGTAGCTGCGTTCAAATTACTTTGAGGTGTAAGTTACTACATTTCCGCACCATTTACAGGGATGTTTGACCGAGTGCTGAGAGCGAGCGCTCTATTACAGCTTGCTGTTATGATGATTTCATTATGAGCAAGCCGGAGGATGCCGCAACACCCAACATGTCATTTGCTCAGATCTGTAGGGTTTCCCCAACCATTCCCTGGCAGGGCAGTCCCCGAGCCCTTCAACCAGAACCACCCACAACCTCTAGAAACCAAAACCCCCCCAAAAACTACCTACTTAGAGTGATGGTAAAAATCAAGTACACCCTTTTTCAGATCTAAATTTTTACACATCAGGACACAATAAAAACGTTATCTGGTCCATACTGGATTCTAGAATTATTTAAATATAACCTCGGATAAAGTTTATGCACAGCTGCCCTGAATTAATATTGGTAACTGTATTTAGTTACCTTCTTCCGCTTCACCGTTTGCCTTTTTCCGCCTCCCCCGCCTTTTCTCCTTCTCCCTCCTCTGTGGTCTCTCCTGTGTGTGCATGCGCTGGTGCCTGCGCAGGTTGCCGAGGGAGCTGCAGGCGTAGTTGCACTGGTGGCAGCGGTACGGTTTCTCCCCCGTGTGCGTGCGGGCGTGGCGCTGCAGGTTGACGAGCTGGGCCGAGGCGTAGGGGCAGACGGGGCAGTGGTACGGCTTCTGGCCGTCGTGGATCCGCATGTGGCGTTTGAGGTGGTTGGAGTAGCGCGAGGTGAAGGCACACAGCGAGCAGGAGTACAGTTTGGGGGCAGTGTCAGCAGTGCCGGCGGTCTTGTCTACACTTCTCCTCTCCCTGTCGGCGCTGCCACCGAGGGATCTGTCGGACAGGTTGGATCCCTCCAACTGAGAGGAGTCGATGGAGGCACCGTGCTGGAGGCCCTCCTCACAGGAGAGACAATAAAGCTCCGCCCCTAGGTCCAGCCCTACACCTAGAATGAAATTAATTACATTTTATAGGATAAAAATAACTAAAAACAAAACAAAAAACAACAACTAAATCAGCAATTAATCTAACCCCGCTAAGTGCATGTCTGGACTGTGGGAATACCTGGAGAAATCCCACACAGACACAGGGAAAACATGCTGACATCTTAAAGTAAGTCAGTAGTTACCGAGATCTAAGCCTGCCCCCAGAGGTGTGTCTCCCAGGAGCTGACCACATCCCTTACAGGAGAGGAAGGCCGGGAAGGTGGAGTCTGTTGGCGGTGACGAGTCATCCTCCATGCTTAGAGAGAAGACTGTCATACCTGAAGGAGAGCACATGCAGACCAGAGTTAGACAGACAGTCACATCATTCGGCTCTGGTGGGATGGGGTTGAGGAATTGACATTTAAGAACTTAGTTTAGTGCATGAATGACAGCAGAGCATGTTTAAGCTGCAGTTATGGTCGATGTTTTGCTCGCTGCTCATTGTCACAGCTTTGTAAGCATTCACACTGGCAGCCGAGACACGCCGAACTCGCTGCAGTCTTCTCCTGAATGATGTGATGCAACTCAGAAAGAAACGAGCATCAGCGCCGGAAGAGGAATAGAAGCTGAAACAGGAAACAAATCGATTGGCTCATTTTTCAGCAGAAGGTCTGTTGGAACACCTCCTTCTCTTTTCTCTGGAAATCTCTGATCTGATCTATCGATGAAATGATGGTAGAGATAGAGCCTCGTGTCTCCTGCCTGGCCGCGCCACTTGCACCAGGTTACAAAAATAAAGATGTGCACGACAAGCCAAAAAGACACCAAAGAGCAGCCAGGGCCAGCAGTTGCATATGACCTGGTTTATGCCTCCCGTCTTTGAGCTCGCAAACAGCAGTGTGCGCCAGACATGACGTCACAACAGTTAGTGCGCTCAAGTCTTTGGTGTCAACAAAACTGCAATTTCTTGACTTCCTGTTTCAGCTTTTTTCTACTGCTACACCAACGCTGATGCAAAGCTTATTTCTGAGTGTTGACACCTATCGTGCAGATGAAGTCTGCAGCGAGTCCTGCACACCTAAAGTGCTAGTATGGGCCTGTGGTGACTTCACACGTGGCGCCTGACGCAACCAACACGGTAAGCATGAACCGGACATCATTAAGGCGCGCTGTTCATCGGCTCCTTCAGTACAGCGTCATCCATGAAAATCCATTTCTAACAGTACAATAAAAATAAGAGGAGGAAAATCCACAAAAAAAAAATAAAAAATTGAAAGTCGAAATTCAATATAAAGTTTTCCCTTTTATTGCGCTTTGTTTTCTTACATCATGCGGTTATTTGAAGTGAAAATTTGTGACACAGACTTAACCTTCTAAATTTAGTTTAATTAGTTCATTTATTCTTGAATAGCTAATTCCAACAGTTTTAAATTGTGTTCTTGAAGCTTACGGTCACTTTGGTGTCTTGTCCAGATGGTTTCTGCTGTTCTTTTTAGTTGTGGGAAGACCAAACAAATGAGTTTGCTGACAGTTTAATCAGCAAAAAATTGACTTCATTTTTGCACCAATTTGAGTTTTTAAACTAATGCTACTGACTTTTGCATATAAGTTTTCTTTCTATCAACTATAAACAAACAGAAATCAGTTTATCTTTTTAACTCCAGGCTCATTATCAAAGGAACCTTAACCCCGTGTTTTTTTTTGTTTTTTGTTTTTTTTAAGTGAGCTAGAATACTTTTATTTTTTTGTCCTCTAACTGTCAAGTCCTGGGAGAACAATTTAAAATGATTGTGTGTGCACAGGGTTAGGCCTACTTAGTGCTCCTGCCAAAACAGAGATTAAATCTGGACAAAAACAGCTGAAACATTTCATCATCTGGCTTCTTTTCCAGCCTTCGGTTTGCAAGACCTTTTTTGTGTGTGTGTTTTACTGACCAGATTCTCTGTCCAGCCCCATGATCTCCGAGTCTCCAAAATCCAGCTCGCCGGTCAGCAGGAAGTCGCTGTCCAAAACGAGGCAGCTCGGCTCGCACACCACCGCCCCATCTTCAGAGTCCACTGAGCGAAAACACACACAGAAGCATTTATCATGATTTCCGGTATAAACTAACCTGTGGAGACTTCACCCAGCCAAAGGAGGACGGACACCGAGCCCCTCACGGCTCCTGTCCATCACACAGTCTGAACTTTCTCTCTTACTTTTATTGATACAAGTTTTGAAACTGTACGAGCATCTGACTCAAACATGAACACACGTGTTCCTTACATGACAAACTCTCAAGATTTGTAGTCTGCTGGATTTTTTTTTTTTTTAGACAGTAATAAAAAGGAAAATTCAAGATCATGTTTCACATTACAAAAGGATTTTTTTGTCACAAAGTTAGATTTGGCTGAAGAAAACATGTTTGAAAAACGGGGCGGAAGGCAGCCTGATAACAGAGTTTGTGCTTGGAAAGGGAAAAGGAGAAGAAGGATAAGAGCAAAGGAGGTGGAAAGGAAACGAGAAGGAAATCGGTGAGCGTGAGATAAGTGCCGAGGAGGAAGAGCTGGAGGCCGAGCAATGAGGCTGTGAGAGAGTGTCAGGAAAAGGAAGACGAGTCGAATGCAGAACTGATGATGCAGGACATTTTTGTACTTTTATACATCTGTGTGGACATTGGATGATTTTTACAAAGTTCAAAGAAAATTAAAACTTTGCTAATAACTAAGAATATTTAAGCTAAATAAACTTTAGGTATTAGAAATGAGAAGATATGAAAATTACAGTGTTTTTCCTGCTCAAAATGGGCCTCTGGAGTCTGTTAAGAGAAGTCTGTTCCTGTCATTCCAGGCCACTTTAAAAATTAACCTCAGGCCTGAGTAAACTAAACCAGTGATAAACAATTTCTATCACACTTCCGATGAAACCTCTTTAGTAGGCCCCAATTTTTTTATATAGATGATGTGAGAGACTGATAAAACAGAAAATGATGATTTAAAGTTATTGCTACTAAAAGGTGGTTCTGCAAGCTACTGAATAACAGGGTGGACTGCAGGGAGTCCCGTGGGAACTGTCTTTGTTTTCCAATAAGTCTGCAGGTAATTTGAGTTTTAGATCCCAGCTTTCAAAAAAAATGTTTGCAGATGAAAATCCCAGATATTTTAGGTTTTCCTGCACTAAATGACAGCGACCAATAACACTGAAATAAATAGTACAGCAGGTATACCAATCTTAGTAAATCCAGGATATGAAGGTGATATCAAACTCTCCTTTTTTTCATTTGCTGTGCAAATGTTTGTCACTTTTTTTGTTCAAAAGCACAACATATGTGTTCATACATTGAATGTAAAGCAGCTTGACACACTAGTCCTCCTTTCTTGAAGGTTATAGAGTTCAGTTTTAAAGAGGCTTTGATTTTCAGCTGTGCGATCACTGCAGCGACTGTGTCAGACTTCCAGAAGCTACTTGAGCTGCAGTGAGACTTTGAATAAGAGTCATTTGAATACAAGGATGTACCCGCTCACAGGTACACTGCCATTTAATGCCTGTTAAGATGTCTACATGGATTAGAAACTGGAGATGGCCACCAGGGAAATTTTGACTGACTTATGCCTGCTTAGTTAAGCAAATGTAAACAAAGGGAGGTGAGCACTGTACAGGTGATGCATGGGACGAAAGGAAAACAAACAAACTGGAGACAACACTAAAACCTAAAGACGGCTTTTGGCCCTTTGAGTGATAATGGTGAGGGTGCACATGGAGGAAACACACAGGAATAAGAGAAATCATACAGGAAGCCCTGAAAGAAAGAGAGGAAGGATGAGAGGAGGGAGCAGGGGGAGGTCAGGTAGGGAGCCTGCGAAGGGGAAGTGGAGACAGGAAGCAGAGAGGAGGTGGAGAATCCAAGTGAGGCAGAACAGTCAGGATGAGATAACAGATAAACACATCTACTTTAAGGACAACATGTCTCCAGCAGTCTTCCTCTCAGAGAGATAAAGAGGAAAGGACTTTCAGTCAGACCAGTCAGGCAACTTTTCAACATGTCTTTCTGTCAAAAATGGGTCTAAACGCTTCCAAAAAAAAACATTTTAAAGTGGACAAAGGCCAGGCAAGGAGCCACTTCCTTATTCTGTGACAGTGATTTAAGTTTTGTGGACAGAAAGGGATCAAACAGCTGGAAGTAAACAGCTGGACTCACGTTTCACCGGCTGCGGGTTGGACTGTTTTCTCCGCGGCATCTTCGCCTCTCTTCAGCCCGGATCCTGCGCTGCTTTCTGGGTGACACCTGCAACACTCCACGGGCTCTAGTCCGTCCGTCAGCCAGCCAGAGAGGCAGCCAGCTAGCTAACTGCATGTCATCATCATCATCACCTCCTTCCTCTTCCTCTTCCTCCAAAGGACAGCAGTAGCGGGGATGTCATCGCTACCAACTAACGCCTGATGCGGAGGGTGTGCACAGAGAGTAGCACCAATTAAAAACGTCCAAATCTTCTCTTAAATTGCCACATTGTATTGTGTAGCTGCAATAAGATCATAATAAACAATAAAAACACAGCGATCCATTTGAATGTACTAACGTGGCTCATTCTCTTTTATTGTTTCGCAGTAAATAGTCGGAGCCATCTTGCTAGCCACCGAGACAACCAGCTAAAATCAACATTAAAATTTAACTTCCGCCTTAACCTCAAACTAAAAGTAAAACCTAACAGAGCTGGAGACACTCTACTGATGAACTTACCTGTGATAGTGTACATAAAAACACCGTGGACGAGAAAATGCAGGTAACTGTTCCCAAAACACTCCTTTGTTGTTGCCAAACACGCATATACACACACCGCCGCTACGCCGGGTCCGGGCTCCAGGTGACGTCACAGAAAGGCGCAGTGGATTGTGGGATTTTTAGTCCTTATCATGTTTCCCAGCCTCAAATGACCTCTAGATTTGACTTTCGTGAAAGTCAAAAACCAACCAACCAAACAAACATAAACACTGTGAAATTTCCATTAGAAACTAGAATACATAATGATCAGTGATACATATACATCAGTTTATTATTAGGAGTGAGGTTTTGTTTGTTTGCGTCAAAGACTTTACACATAAATTCAATTATAAGCATCAGGTAAGCTTACCTATTATTCATAAAATATGTAATATGTTGGAACCTAGGATCTTCTTGCTGTGAGGTAACATTGCTAACAACCACTTTAAAGTGCTGCAGGAAGATGAAACCAGAGGAAAAACAAAAAAAAATAAATTGCCATCTGAGCTTTCAAAACAAGCAACAGGTACAAATACAGTCATGCAAAATTAAGTCCATCTATTAGAGAACACATAGGCAACACATTCGGTTAGAGTACCTCAAGGCTCTGCTCTGGGTCCCCTGTTTTGCTCTCTGTCACTGGTAGGGGCCATGATTTACATGAAAAGAATCACAAATAGCTACTTGTTTAATCAAAGCAAATCCTGTAACATACATTATATATTATTATTACATGTTAATGTATGTTTTTTTTTTTAAGGCTCATTCATGAGTTAAACATGGACTCAAACTCATCAATCCTCTGCCTGGTGTTTCCTCTGGGGATCTTTCTGTAGGACACAGTTTTATACTTTGATGATTTCTTGCTGTCGTCTGCGGCATCAGCCTCACCGTTCATCACGGGAGACCTTTCAGCTGAATCTTTCTTCACTTTGCCGCCGGTAACATCCATCGAAGGGTTTCCTGAGCTGGAGGAATTTTTGCTTTCTTCTCCATCATCCATCGAGGACTGAGCAGGGGCGTCCATCAGTGCCACTTTATCCTCTGGCCTGCAAAGTGATGTCTGCAGCTCTGAAAATGAAATGGAAACATGTTTTTGTTTAGTAAGAAATGAGAAATGACCTAAAGTGACTTTTTTGTCCACTGCCACTTGCCTTTGTCAATTGAGTGCATGTCATCTTTGTGGAATTTTAATTGGATTCGAATGAATTGATGAACTTTCTGGCTCGAATCCTCTCTATGAGTAATTGTGTTCTAGCCAGTCACAGCTGTAGTTATATAATATCCTCTCTACATCTGAGCATTCACAAATATCTTAAAATGTTCACAATTCAGCTTGAATTTGGGTATATTTGTAATATTTATAATTTCCCTCGAAAAAAGGGTTTTATTATTCAAACAACTTGAGTCTATGAAAAAAAACAGAAATACAACTCACTTGTATCTTCTTGCTTCTTATTTTAAATTACAGTTTATTTAGATTTTGCTCAAATTTAGTTTATCTGACCAAAACCAGGAAGTGCTGCATTAGCCTCAGCTAATTTGCAGACCTAGTCTTTGTTAGAGCTACACACACCATTCATATGAATGGTCGAGTGTGTCCAAACATTTGGTATTGTATTATAATTTAATATATTAGTAGGTTCAAAGACTACAATTTTTTAATGTTATTATACTTTTCTTTTCTTTTCTTAATACAATTGTACATTTGAAAACAGAGGACCAGTGGTGGATTTCTCCTAGTACATTTACTCAGATACTTTCCTGAACTACCTTTGGCTTCCACGCTATCATATTTTACATGTAAATATTTTACTTTGTAGCCTAAACTATTTATTTTTAAGCATTACTTTCTGTAAAGTTTGTAGGAAAAGGTACTCAACAATATATAAGTAATTAAAATAATCTCTAGGTGATTTTCACATTGATGAATAAGTAATTATGACCAATACAATAATGCATATAATGATTCTGGATATTGAATATTTACCAGAGAGATTTTAAGAATATTTGGATGCTAAAACTTTTGTACTTTTACTTAAATAAAATGTTTAAACACATTTTTTGCTCTCCAAAACAGTTCAGTCCGCTTAACACGTACATATGAGGTCACAGGGCAGCACTTGAAAATTATACCAAATGTTTTCATCATAAATTTTATACACTGTGGTTCTGCCTTGTTCTCGGTCTCCTGTGTGGTTCCTTGTTTTAAAGCCCTGGAAACGCCCCTGAAGCCAGTTCTGTTCCACCTGATTTCAATGTGTTTGCAGTTCCTACCAGTGACCACAGGTGTCCCCAAATCAGCCGTCATTAGACTGAAATCTAAAGATCTGAGTTTATTGTACCTGTGTGGTTACCTGTGTGCAGTTCAGGAGCAGTATCTCCGGAGTCCCCTTCTCCTTCTTCTCCTTGCTCCTGTACGCTGTGCTGTGCTGACTCCTCTGTTTGTTTGCTCAGATTCAGATGAGCATCAGCACAGGGAAGGTTTGTGTCTGTCACTCTCTGTGCAGCAGCAGCAGTTTGGCTCAGAGCGTCTGTGCTGCTCAGAAAAGCCTCCTTGTCACTGCTCGGCGATGTGGGATAAATGTCCCCGCTGTGGGTTTTGGCAGTGACAGCCCCTTTCTCTCCATCTGCCAGGTCTCTGGGAGCTTTGTTTTCTGTGTCATGACTCAGACTTTCAGAAACTCCTGGGTTCTGCAGCGATGATGGAGGTGACCGTTTTGGGAAATCTGATTGATCAGACCTCTTTTCTGGCTCCTCACTTGGTTCCTCTGTTTCTTCTTCTTTTCCATTAACCTGCTCTTCTTCTTTGTTTACCTCCTCTTCTTTTTCAGCGTGAAGCTCCTCCAGCCCCTCCACTTCGGCTTCTTCTACCTTTCCTTCCATTTTCTCTCTGTCTTGCCCTTCTCTCTCTTCGTCTACATCTTCATCGTCTATTTCACTCTCTACTCGTTCATCTTCACTTGCTTCCTTTCCAACTTCTTCTTCCTCCTCACCCTGAGCTTCGTCCTCACATTCTTTTCCTACTTTCTCCTCTTCCTCCATCTGAGACTTAAGCCATCCTTCCTCCTCATCACTCTTTTTCTCCACCCCTCTGTTATCACTTCCCCCCTTTACAGTCTCTGACTCCTCCACTTCATGGTTTTCTTTTTTTCCGTCATCCTCTATTTCTCCCTCCATAATCCACTTCCCCACACTGTCATCTTTGTGAATTTCCTCCCTTATTCCTTCTTCTACCTGCACCTCATCTTCATCCTCTCTTTCTTTTCCTTCCTCTGCTGTTGAACCTTCATCCGTCTCACTTTCCACCATTCTTTCTTCTCTCTTTTCCTCTCCTTGTGTCTTTGATTCATCCCCTCTCTCCATCATTTCTTCCTCCATCTCTGCTTCTCCTTCCCCTCGTTTCTTTTCTATATTTTCCTCCCTCTTATCTTCTTTCTCCACCTGGCCTTCATTTTCCTCTTTCACATCCTCACATTCAGCTTTTTCTTCAATCTCTTTTTGCTGCTTTTCTTTATCCACTTCAGCATCATCATCACCTTCTTCCTCTGTTTCTTCCTGTTTATGTTTTACTGTGTTCTCTTTTGTTTTTGTCCTGTCTTCAGTCTGTTCCCCTCTTCCTCCCTTTCCAATCCTCTCTGCTTCCTCACCTGCTTTCTCCGACAACATCGGCCCCATCGTGTCCTCTAATGACAAGAAGTCTCCAAACAGCCCGACCATCCGAATGGCCCGGGACACTATAGAGTTTTCCTCCATATTCAGGCACTCCAGCGTCTCTGCAGACGTCCACCAGGTCTCCATCATGTAGAAAACTTCAGAGTGAAAGGAGTAACCCTACACTCATCCCACCCAGACTGTTCTCATTGTTATGAA
>VUQJ01010780.1:14943-29476 GCA_015108635.1 Andinoacara biseriatus
TTCTGACCAAAATGAGCTACATTTGAACTAGCAGCAGCACAGACCTGGCACTTGCTGTGTTTCTCATTTTCTAAAACCTCTCTGCATCAGAAGAATTTTCTAAGATTCGCTTCTCCCGCTTCGCTTCCTGCTGTGCTCTCCAAGCAGTGAGCACCTCGTCGTCTTCGGCCTCCGCGACAGCTCGAGCTCTGATCCTCTGCCTGGTTTGGGCAATGAAGGTAGTGATATCATCATCCTCTTCTTCAGTGGCTTCCTCTCGCCTAGTCGTCCTCCCTTCCGTCTCACTGCTTTCATATCGTGAATGATGAGCAAACTTTCTCTTGGTGGAAACGTCGCTGTAGCTCTCTGCTCCTTCGTCGCTCTCTTCGTAGGCGCCATATGATCTCCCCGCTCGACTGTAGCTGTGGGATTGTGTGAAGCCATTGCAGGAATATTCAGTGTCTTCAGATGATAGATCTTCACGTAACCTTGCCCGGTATCTGGAGGAGACACCGTATGTTTTATTGTCCTCATCTTCATCAGCAGCATAGGATGCCCTGTGGCTTGAGAAGCCAAATTCAGAAGCTGAGGCATCAAGATCATCATACGGGTCCTCCGATGGATCAGCTTCTGCTCCTGAGGCCGGTTTTCTTGGAGGAGGCCTGACACTTTTCAGCCAGTCATCAATGCTTGTGTTAGTATCTTTCTCCAGTGCAGGGTTAAGATTAAGGCATCCAGATAGACCATAACTTCTCTTTGGTTTCTCCTTTTTCTTTGTCTCTTCAAGAAATTCCTCCTCTTTCTTCTTTCTTTCATCTTCCTCGTCTTCATCCTCCTTTGGTTTCTTTTTCTTAAACAGAGTACTGCGTTTGTTGTCTTCCAGGATTTTCTTCTTTTCATATGTAGACATCTTGTCCCTCATCTCAGACTTGATCTCTTTGTCCATGTTGTCCAGTTTGCCCAGGTCAACCTGGTCCTGGAAGAGGCTGAAGAGAGGAACGCTGGTAGTGGTGATCTTGTTTTTCTTCGAGCCCAGGGTGGAGCCAAGGTTGGAGCCCAAGGCTGAGCCTCTACCACTGAGACCTGAGATGTTGCTCGACCCGCCACTGGAGAGGACTGACGCCGCCCTGCCTCGACCTTGTAACAGAGAACTGGAGTAGGAAGCGCCGCTCAGCAAGGATGCTTTGTCATCATCGACACCGCGGCCTGACATCACATTCGATGGAGCACCAAAGCTCAATTCAGATCCGGCACGTGATGGAGGAGGAAGACTCATTTCACTGTGCTTCTGTTTGATCGTTTCCGAAACAACGTTGGCGATCCAGTTTTGGATGCTGGCCAGATTGACCATTGGTTCACCTCCGGGACCCTGCACAGTTGGAACTGGGAGGATCGGAGGAACTGGTGGCACAGGATTCACTGGGACTGCAGACTGTGAGGATCTTGTGCTGCGAGCCTGAGAAGCTGAAGATATGACAGAGGATCGACCACTGAGCATGGACATGTTGTCATCATTGGCTACACTTGGCTGCCCCGTGACACCAGCTCCAGCCCAGAAGGCAGACAGGGGTATTGTACCACCGCTAATGCAACTCTCTGTTTCCCAGCCACATATGGACTGGCTTTCTTCTAAAGTTTTCTTTGAACGCTCCAGAAGCTCTTCACGCCGTTGCCTCCTTCTGATCGTTGCTAAGTCCTCACCTCGGCTCAGCTCCAATATCTCATCTGTGTTCTCCTCCCCTAGACGCTTCTGCTGTCTCAGCTTCCACGCCTGATATGCTGTCAGGTTCACCTCTTGGAGAGATGGCGTCTTGGGTTCTTCCTCACCGTCACCGACAGAACTTTTCTCTCCGTCCTCACGATCTTTCTTGTTCCACCCAAACTGGATCCTTTTCACTCGCCAACGTTCTAACGGTGACATCTTCTCCTTATTCTTCTGACAAAAGTTGTACATGGAGCTGGTGTCAGAGAGGATACTGTCTACTTCGTCATCAATTTTCTTCTTTGCTCCTTCGTCTTCAGTGGCAGCACTCTCGCTGCCTTCATCATCTTCTTTCTTGCGGTACCGAGCAGCTGCTTGCTCTTCTATCTCCTTAAGCCGTTGCTTCCAAAGATCAGAGTAACTCATGCAGCTGGAGGTGGACATTGTGTCAGACGGCGGGTGTCTGTTGCGCCGCTTCAGCCGGTCTTTCACAGCTCGTATGTCCTCGCTGGTGACGCTGTCCACATCAGTGTCTCCACCTTCTTTCTTCTTCAGACTACCCCCTGAAAGAGATTCCTCATCCTCTCCATCGCTGTTCAACTGCGCCTCCCACCACTCATCACTCTGGTATTTTTCATTCCTCCTTTGCCAATCACGGATCATGCTGTCCAGACCATCATCATCATTTCCATCTTCCTTCCCCTCCTTTTCAGGCAGAACAATCTTCTCTTGGCCATCGTTGGATATCTGGTTGTTGAACCCATTCTGTGCTCCGATCAGTCCATTCCTGAGTGCTGCGGCAGCTGCAGAGGACGCAACGCTGCTCATCACACTTTCTCCATCCTCCTCCTCCTCCAGCATAATTGAGTTAGCTTTCACCTCAATCATACTCTCTTCTTCCTCTTTGTCTGTATCCTCGTCATCGTCCCCTTCTTCTCCGAAAATGCGAGCGCGGGCTCGAGCGTCAATCACAGAGCACTGGCTGAGGGTTTCGTCGTCATCATCTCGCTCCTCCATGAGGGTCTCGTTGAGCTCTCGCAGCTGCTTCAAGAAGCCTTCGTTGGGATTGATGGCGCGTTTTTTCCTTATTGAGGTCAGAGCCTCCATGATGGACATGTTGTGGAAGATCATCAGGTAGGACGCCACCAGGATAGCAGAGCGACTGATGCCCATCATGGAAACAATGAGAACCTTTCCTGCAAGGAAAGAAAACAGTGATTACCATCTGAGCAACATTAAGCTATTGACAAAGTTATGATCTATCAAAATTTAGTATTTATATATTAAAAATTAAATGTGCTGATTTTCACCTTCAACATTTTTATGGCAACATTTTTTTTTTCATTTGGAGCTGTGTTTGTGTCGACTGTCTTTAAGTCTCTTTTTTCAATGTTTGCACACGCCTGGAGTGGAAGTATCTATTTATCATCTAAATGCTCCACTGTGTTCACTAGTATATCTTTAAGCATGTCTGCTGTTTGCAGATAAAGGGGTCACATAGGTCAGGCTTTTAAGAGCTTTTTCTTTTAAAGCAGTGGCAAGTCAAGGACAAGATCAGGACTATAAGTAGGTCAAAGCCACACAGCTTAACTTGGGCCTGAAGCTTGTTGTAAAGTCAAGAATGACCTTTCTTCAACCCCCAGTATTGTAAAGCTCTTGATTTTAAATGCTTTAAAATGTTTGACTTTGACACGTGCAAATATAGCAGATGTTATAAAATAAAACAAATACACAGATATTATCATTTTATGAGGGGCTTACTTAGTCTGCTCAATTTGATACAATATGTGTAGTTTCATCACCTTGAAAAACATGTTAAATAAGTACTCTTTTTCTCTGAACATTTGGGTTTACGCTTTATGATTTTGTACATTATTTCATCATTAAAATACAGCAACCTGGAAGATTTAGAGACCGGGATCTTTCAGCTGTAAAATAGATTAAACATAACTCAGCTGAAGTAGAACTAAAACATTTGATGTGGATATATTTTTATTTCTTTAATTCTTACTATAGGTGTACAAGTCATTAGAAAGGAAGGAAATGACAGAATAAGATACAGTTGGGTCCCTTATTTGTTGGACAGTGACTCTTTTTTTCTCTGTACACCACCACAGGGGATTTTAAACCAAACAATCAATTTGTTATCAAAGTGCTTTCAACTTTAATTCAAAGTGTTTCACAAAAATCTACATGAACTGTGCAGCAATTACAGCCATTTTTACAGAGTCCCTCATTTTCAGTCTCAAAAGTAATTGTACAGCAGTTTCATGGCGAGGTGGGCTTATTTAATGACAAAAGACAACTTGTGTTGATTCAAAGAGTTGAATTTGTACTTTATGGCTTTTCATTGTAATTTTAAATATGAGGCCCAAAGAAATGTCAGTGCATGTTAGCGAGGCTGTCATCAAACTGAAATAAAAACCAAATTAAACCAATCAGAGACTTTAGGAGTGTCCTGAAAGACCACAGAAGAAAACCAAAATTCATGAACAGAATTATTTCCATGGTTAAAAAACAACTTCAACATCTAGCAAAACCTTGAGGATGTAATATGCAATTTTCAAGGTCTATAATCAAGCAATGGCTTCATGAATAGAAATACAGGGTTAACAAAGTGTGAGCCACTGGTTACACTCAAGAACAAGAAAGACAGATTAAACTTTGCTAGAAAACATTTAGAAGGGTCTGCCCAGATCTGGAAAAACAAAATCTTTGGACAGATGAAATCAAGATGAATTTGAACCAGAATGATGAAACATGTGGTAAAGGAGGGAAACAGCTTGTGATCTGAAGCATCGACATCATCTGTCAAACACAGTAGAGGCAGCGTTATGATGCAGGCGTATATGGCTGCCAGTGGAGTGCTTATTGATGATGTGACTGCTGATAGAAGAAGCAGGGTGGATTCAAAAGTGTACAGGGTTCTGCTAGTTAAATGCTACAAAACTGATGGGATTGTTGTCGATGGATGAGTCAGTCACCAACCTTCCAATGCAAAAAGATGCACAGACAAGCTGCAGTAAGGTGGCGTGGTGGTGTAAAGGCCTGGCAGAGCATCTCAAGGGAGGACAACGAACAGTAGGAAATGTCCATTTGTTCTAGACTTCAGGTAATCACTGACTACAAAGGATTTTCACCCAAGTATCAAAGAAATCCCTATGTTTGAAATGATTTTAGTCCATATAGTTACTTTCAAAAGTGCATAAAAATGTCTGTAATTTGTGAATAGTTGATGTAACACGTTTGTTAAACCCCCTCAATTAAAGCTGAAAGTCTGCACTTCACTTACATCTTGATTGTTTGACAGTCTGCTGTGGTGCACAGACTACCAAAATCATGTCCTTGTTCAATTCTTGACCTAACTGCATTATTAAGCTGTTGTTTTTTAAATCTCCAGGCAACATTTTAGGCTATGTTAATTAAAAAGGACAGTCAACAACATCGTGACTGTGCCATCATCTTCCAGGAACACACATGTTCTCTGTGGGCACAGAAAATTCTTCTGAGAACTTGGGAAGATGTTGAGAAATTACAGATCAGATGTTTGGCATATTTCATTGTATTGCTGTTGACCTCCACTCTGGGGACATGTATTAAAAATGCGCTTTTAGCAAAATTTGGTAAAATAAGTGCATTGTGCATTGTGTCCGTGAGCTAAATGATAAAATAAATGAATAATTAAAATTCAGTGGGAACCAGAGACCACTGCATTGATAAAAAGAGACACAAAAACAGTCTCAGAAGAAGGTTCAAGCTTCCATTTTTAACGTCATAACCTGATGCTTGGAGATGAAGATGATGCCTTCAGGTCAACAAATAAATAAGATGGCCATTATAATGTGGGAGGCTCACTGATAGATGCATACATGGATGTAAAAATTTACCTTTTTTAACCCCTGTTATTGTAAAAACATGGTTTATAAATACTTCAAATATGAAATAAATAATAATTACAATGTTAATACAAATTTTTGATTTGGAGTGGGATTTTGTTTTTCATGATAATATAGCTTCTGCAATGAGGTAATATAGAAAATTATAGGCCCATTTCTCTTCTTTCACAATTTTCAAAAATATTGGAAAAACTTTTTGTGAAATAGCTGGATTGTTTTTTGGAAAAAAAATAAATTGCGGGGACAGACCACTAAAGACCAGATGATTTAATCATGTCCTGATGTGTAAAACCTTAGATGTGAAAGAGGGTAAACTTTATTATTACTAATATCTTTTATGATAATCGTCTGCTTTAATGTTGTTTTATTTTTATTTATAACACTGGTTATTCAGTTCAATTCAATTTTATTTGTATAGCACCAATTCACAACAAACAATCACCTCAAGGCACTTTGTATTGTAGGTAAAGACCCTGCAATAACACAGAGAAAACCCAACAGTCAAAATGACCCCCTATGAGCAAGGACTTGGCGACAGTGGGAAGGAAAAACTCCCTTTTAACAGGAAGAAACCTTCAGCAGAACCAAGCTCAGGGAGGGGCAGTCATCTGCTGTGACCGTTTGGGGCTGAGGGAAATTATTATGAGCCAAGTGAAACAAAAATTAACTTACCTAAATATTTACGAGTTTCTGGTTAATCGCAGTAATTTTTAACTTGAACTGTTTTTAATGGAACAAGTGCGTCCAACATGAAAGTATATCAGCATATTTATGTTATGAGTATTTTGTTACAGTTACACTTGTCAATTAATATTGTAGAAACTGATGCGAGGATGTCAGTAGCGTGCAGAATGATGTTCTGCTCACTGTGAAAAAGAAGGATTTTTAAAGCTTGATGTAAATATTTTACTTCAGTTATCACTTTTAGAAATTGCTCTATTTTTGTGTGTGTGTGTTTCCAGTGAAGAGACAAAAACTAAAAGGGTTTAATTAACAGCATTGTCCTTTCTAACATGTTGTTGTGTGTTTCTAATGTTGTTTTCTCATTAACTGACACTAAAATGTATCGACCTGGAAGATTTTTAGGTCGAGTTTCTCTTCCAGCAATGCAACATTCCCCATCAAGCAAAACTCAGGTGAACTTGAGTGAAAATATCTCATTCTTGATATTTAATTTCACTGCTACTAAGAGAGGAAGGTAAGATCATAAATCAGAGAATAAAAATGTCCAAATCTGGCTCTACAGTCTCCGGGGACAGGAGATATTGTTAAGCTGCTCTTGCCAAAGTCTTCCGGCAACATCTTAGGCTGTGTTGAGTAAGAGGCACAATCAACAACGCTGTGACTGTGCCATCTCCTTCCAGGAACACACATGTTCCCCCTCAGCCCAAGAAATTCTTCTCAGAAACTGGGATATTAAGAAATTACAGATCAGATGTTTGGGCTCTCTTACTGCGTCACTGTTGCCCCCCACTCCAGGACATGTATTTAAAAAAAGTCCTTTAGCAAACTCTGGTGAAACAAGTCCATTGTTTGTTATGTCTGTGAGCTAAATGATAAAATAAACGAATGATTAGAAGTCAGTTGGAACCAGAGACCACAAAATAAACACCCCATTGATGAAGACAGACACAAAAATAATGTCAAGGTTTCCTTTTCCTACGTCATAAACTAAGTCTGGAGATGAAGAAGATGATGATGATGCCTTTGGGTCAACTAATAAGTATCACGTGGGCACGTACAGAAATGGCAATCAGGGATACAGACTCACTAAGTACACAATTACATGGAGGACCATTTAATGAAGGCCTGATCCAAGTTTTTCATGTCATACGGCTGTCTGTCCCTTTTAAATAGGTCTGGTTTTCCTCTAGATTTGTATCAAGAGGAACATAACCATAACAGGAAGAAAAAGAACAAATGCTCATCAGGGACGTAACTGGGTACATGTGTTCAACTACTTTTTGGCAAATATCAGCCAATCACATGGCAGCAAGTCAATGCATTTAGACATTCAGTCAAGATGACCTGCTGAAGTTCAAACTGAGCATCAGAATTGGGAAGAAAGGTGATTGAAGTGACTTTGAATGTGGCGTGGTTGTTGGTGCCAGATTGGCTGATCTACTGGGACTTTTACACACAACCATCTCTTTAGGGTTTACGGAGTATGGTCTGGAAAAGAGAAAACATTCAGTGAGAGGAAAGGAGAGTGTCAGAGGATAATGGCCAGACTGCTTTGAACTGCAGAAGGGCGTCCCTGAACTCACAACACATCAAACCTTGAAGCAGATGAACTACAGCAGCAGAAGACCACACTGGGAACCACTCCTCTCAACTAAGTTCAGAAAACTGAGGCTACAGTTCACAAGGGCTCACCAAAACTGGACAGTAGAAGATTGCAATAATGTTGCCTGGTCTCATGAGTCTTAGTTTCTGCTGTGAAATTCAGATGGAAGGGTCAGAATTTGGTGTAAACAACATTAATGCATCGATCCATTCTACCTATCAGAGGTTCATGGTTCTGCTGCTGGTGTAATGGTGTGGGGGATATTTACTCAGTATACTCTGTATGCTCTGTGGCATCAAATGAGCATCATTTAAGCTTCAAAGCCTACATCCTAGGTACTAGCAAAGTGTACCTAATAAAGTGTGTAATTTTGTTCTCCTTTTTGACTTGACAAGATTTTGAATGCTCTGCTTCATCTGTTACTTTCTTAGAGAAGCCGTTTGTGAGGATGTGGCTTTGCCATGGAATTATTTGCTTTCTTTTTTGTCATTCATGAAAAACCCCCCAACAGAAATACCCTTTCAGTTATGATAAGGCATAATCGTTTGCTGGTTTCCCGTTCCAGGTAACATGATTTACTTGGTGTGGTTTTGCAAGAGGCGTGAAGTTTCTCAGTTAGAGCCCATCATTTAAAATCCTCCTGCAGTAAAATTACTCAACAAGCATTAAAATTCCACATGGCACCAATTTATTATTAAATCTGATTTTGTTAACCATGTGAAAAGCAGCATTTTACTGCTGCCCAGTGGCATAAAGAGGTTGAGGTTAGCTGAAAACATCTGATAAGCCAATCATCAGTTAGTGTTTGTACTTTTCTTTAATCTTTGATTTCTTTTTTTACAAAAATGAATCTTCTTTAGTGTGTGTAATGATACAGAAATATGTCTCAGGTATTCATTTTTCCATATATACACTTCTCCTTTCTCTAATATTAACTTCTGATTGTGTAATTAAATCTTACTAATAGAGTTAATTTGTGTTCCGTGATTGCGCTGATGAATATTCTTAATGTGAATGACTTCCTGTGTGCTTTGAACCCTCTATCATACCAAGAAACAAAGACATCAGAGGGCAGATGACACAAACTGTCTCTCACCTTTGTGTGTCAGCAGAGCATCGTCCAAGAATTCGGCGGTGGGTCTAAAGTGTGACGAGATGTCAGCATCGGGGAAGTCGTCCACCTCGATGCCCATGTACTTGATGCTCATGCTAGCGTAGAAAGACTCGTTGGTGTAGACTCCCGTGCCATGTGCTGTGTTCAGGATGTGCGTGATTCCCATTCGCTTCAGACGGGCCTTGTTCACTGCAACAGACCTGCGGGGGGAGAGGGGGGGTGATGCAGGAAAAAGGGCTTCTGGTTAAATCTGAGAAATAAAAGTGCCAAAGTTATTTTGTGACACTGGAAACAGCTGTCAAACTGAAGGTCCATTTATCAGCCTGTTCTGGAGCTTTCAACCACATCCCAAAGTCTTCATCAGCAAACAGGACTGATTCAGTCAACATGGAACATTTTTCTGAGAACTTTGGAATGATAAAAAAATGGTAATTAAAGACAGAGACAAAGGCACTTTGATTTGCATGAAAGCTCTGGGACAAGCTGGTAAGTAGACCTTGTGTTAGGATTGTTTGTTGTTGGGTTGTTTCTTATGTTGTGTTCAGTATGAGTGGGAAGTTCTAAAATTTAACACTGAGCCAATGAAATCTGTGTGTTACAAATGAAACTCCTTACACCACAAAGTGGGATTTGAGCTCTAAAATCAATTAGGAGAGGAAAGTCAGAGGAAGAAAATGTGCAAAATCATCCAATACATCCACAATACATCCAGAAACCTGTATTAGATTTCTTGGGAAAATAAGAAGTGAACACTCTATGCACCTTCACTGAGATTTGTCAAGTTCATCTTCCAGCACAGACTTATCTTCTAAAATATCTATGCTGATGACATCCCGTGCCAAACTTTCTGGAGACTCACTTCTCTGCGATGAAGATATTGGGCCACACTTCGTCCACAGGGTTGATGGGAGCCTCCAGGCGGTCCTGTACCATAGCCCTCTGGATGTCAAGCACACAGGGGGTGTTGTAGGGGCTGCGGTCATCAACCATATCCCTGACGCGGTTGTAGAGATCCTCCACCATCAGCTGCTCGGCGGTTTCCAACATGGACTCTGGGATGGACTCTGTGCGCACACCCCGAAATGGCAGCTCTGAGGAGGTAAGATGGCAATAAAGATATGATTGTCAGTGATTTTCAGTTGATTTATGGATTTTGTGGTAATATATTAAGAATCTAATTGAAGAAGAACCAATTGTAATTGAGTATTGGCCAACACAGCTGCTTAGTGAGCAGACTTTGGCCTGTGTTTGGCTAGACATTGGAGGTACAAACCAGGATTAATAAGGACTGATTTTAGTTAATTTTCAGAGTTGATTTGCTGCTACAATAACCATCAGAATGCTGATTGTAACTGAATGTTTGCATATCCGGATGCTTTCCATTAAACAGCCAAATATAAGCCAGTTCTAGCCCGTATCTCATTGGACATTGGAGATATGAACCGGGTTTAGTTTGAACTGAGAGTGAACTCCAGCTAGCTGTAATTGGGGCAGCTTTATAACAGTGAAAGTGTGCAGAATCAAATCAGCATATTTGGGTTAAGTGTTGATGTATAATTTTGTTCATCCAACCCAATTTGACTTCCTGGGAGCAGGAAGTGATTTGGTACTTTGAACCAATGGGAGAATACATGGGGCTTTTATTATTATGATTACTATTATATAATTTTATTAGATAATGGTAAGTTAAGTGGTAAGAGTGACAGATAGGTCAAGGTGGGGGTGGGATTAGGTCAGGGATTGGCTCAGAGCCCTTTATTGTTTGCAGTGGTGATAGACAAGCTGACAGATGAGGTCAGGCAGGAGTCTGCTTAGACTATAATGTTCACAGTCGACACTGTAATCCGTATAGGTGTGAATGAGAAGGAGGAAAGTGTAACAGTGAATTTACAAGGAATAAGTGAAGGTAGTTGAGCTTAAATACCCTGGGTCAATCATCCAAAGCAATGGACACTGCAGAAGAGAGGAGAAGAAGAATGTTCGGCAAGGTGGAGTGGGTTGGATGTTGGAGAGTTTATAAAATATCAGTGAGACTTGCTGTGATGTATGATTTGGAGACGGTGGCACTAACAAAAATACAGGAGGCAGAGCTGAAGATGTTAAGATTTTCATTGGGGCTGATGAAGCTGGATAACATAAATAATGAGTGCATCAGAGGGACATGTGCAGAGGAGATGGTGGATTTTCAGTGAGGAAAATAATTATTTGATCCCCTGCTGAATTTGTAAGTTTGCTCACTTACAAAGAAACGCACGGTCATGCAAACCAATTGAAATAAGTATCCCCAAGCAAAACATAACTGGTACTTGGTGGAGAAACGCTTGTATACAAGTGTAGTGGTAAGACATGCCTTGTAGTTGGTCACCAGTTTGCACACTGCTCAGGAGGGATTTTGGTCCTCTGCTCTTTGCAGAAACTCTCTGAAGCTGAAGCTTTAGCCTTTTCATCACCTTGGTAATGGAAAGGCTCAAGTTTGGAGAAAGAAAGGATCTGCTCATGATCCCAAACAGAGCAGGTAATGTCATGGTTTGAGCCTGCATGGCTTCTTCTGGGGCAGGCTCATCAAGCATCACTGATGATGTCATGTATGCAGCACTATGATGAACTCAGAGGGCTACAAAAACATTCTATCTGTCCATTTAAAGAAAGATGCAACCAAACTGATTGGGAGATCCTTCATTATGCAGCAAGATTATGACCCAAAACACACCGCTAAAACTACAAAGGAGTTCATCAGGGGCAGAAAGTGGAAGGTTTTAGACTGGCCTAGTTAATCTCCAGACTTAAACCCTGTAGAACATTTTATTTGCTAAAGAACAGACTGAAAGGAGCAAACAACAACTGTAAGAGGCTGCATCAAAAGCATCACGTAAGAAAAATGAAAAGGTTTAGTGATGTCAGTGAGTCCCAGGCTTGATGCAGTTATTGCAACTAAATATTCTCTTATTCACTTCAATCCAGTTTAAGTTTATCTGTTCCATCACTTTTGCTCACAAGAAAAATGGGTGACTTCAGACAAAAGGTGCTATCTTCTGCACTGCGTATGAGATCCAGATGTAAATACCTGGAAATAAAAGCTGAGATGTTGATCTTTTGTCTCATTTTGATTTTTTGGTGTCAAACCCAAATCTTTTCAGTACAGCAATAAAAATTAAAATTATAATAAAAAAAAAGGGATGGGCCTCACTGCTATGGTACTCTTGGAGGGGAGTATAGAGGAGCTGATGTGCTTTGGTGAACCTTCCTGGAATTTATCCTTTTATGGATTTTTGTGAAGATGAATCAGCTTAGGATTAAGAAGCTTTTGTTCAGAGTTCCTGCATTTAGCTGCTCTCCCCTGTGAAATCATAACAACTATGTAACTCCTAAAGGACACACAGGAGTTTAATGTGTGCGCAGCTTTAAAAGAAGAATGCCATTAATGCAGCAAACACAGCTGTCCTCATCAGCGGTCATCTTCCTCCCTGCCGATGAAACCCGTTTAGATCATTAAGCTACCTTTAATGCAGTCAAACTTCAGAGGAGAAATTTGATGAAGCCGCGGATCTCGGGTGCAGCGCATTAACTTAATTTCCCCAATCAGCTTCACGGCGCTCCTCCACAGGGTCACGTCTCTATCTAACGAGATGAAGGAGTGAAACGTGGCTTGGCTGTGATTGAAGGCTGTCGGACCGCATTAGTCTTCATTGTTTCACACACTGTACATAAATGAGGAGTGCGACAGGGTCCGAGTGATCCCTGCTCTGTCCTAATCTGCCCTCGGACGACTTTTGAAACTTTAGTCCAGCTGGATAAAGAACAGAGAAATTCATCTGACCGTGGTTTTTATTAATCAGTAAGAATCTGCCCAGAGCTTTTGCAAACACAAATCAAATTTCAGATTAAGGCTGGTGAGGAATCACGAGATAAAAGCTGATTTTATTTTATTTATTTATTTTGTACATGAGCATTTTTGTTTAACCTTTTTTCTGGCTGGAGGAAACTTCAGTGTGATCGTTAGTTTGCTGCTTTTCTTGCAGATTACATTTTGGATCAGGTCTGATTATCTTGTTGGGACTTTGATAGGTCTATTTACTTCATAAGCATCTAGAAAGCCCCGTCTCCAGATCAGCCTCACACATCATGAGGACTATGGGAAATATGCTTAAGTCTGGCAATAACATTTTTCTATGAAAACTAAATTAGCATCAGCTTGTTTAGAATCTTGATAAAATATGCAGAGTAGCCTGTTTTCTATCTTGTCTCACCCTCGTTGATGATCTTTTTGGCAGCGATGGCTGACGACAGGTGGATGGGCTCCATGAAGATGCTCTCAGCGTCAGACCCAGAGATCATGGAAAACCTGGACTCTGAGGTCATGGAGAAACTGGGAGGCACAGACAGAGAAGTCATTATTCATGAACACTGCATGACTAAAAATAAGAACCTAATGCGTCAGCTGGCACTGAAATGAAGATTATGTTAAATACAGTTAACATGTAGTTATGTGTAGTCTGTATAAGCTGTAAGAGCTGGCGCTCTAGCTTGAACATGAGATGTGCAGAAGTTTCCTCACTTTTTATTCTTGCATAAATTCAGGATTTAATTAACTATAACCCTGTAGATGCTTATTTATATTTCTTTTACGTGTTTCTACTCTTCTGCTTGTTGTATTTTTGCTTTCTCAGATGTAACCTCTGAATGGGAAAAGCATCACTTGGTTCATTTAATCTAAAATAAAGGTTCTGCTTAAAATAAAAAAATGAGAGTTTCAAGCTTAATTAAAATTGCTGCTCACATGGATGAGTCAAATGTCATCTGGAGAAAAGTTTTATTGTCATATGAGACAAAGATTGGGTTATTTGGCCACACTTTCAAGACGTATGTTTGGAGGAGTAAAAATAAGGCTTTCAAACCTAAAAACACAGTACCAGCTGTCAAGCATGGTGGTGGTAGCATGATGGGTCTGGGGCTATGTTGCTGTCAGTGGTACTGGTGTATTGCACAAAGTGGATGCAATAATGAAGAAGAAAGTTAAAACTTGGTCACAGTTGGGTGTTCCAAAAGGACACTTATGCCAAACACACATCAACACTGGTTTGGGAATGGATAAAGCAGGCTAACATTAAGCTTCTGGAGTGCCCACGACCTCAACCCTATTGAAAATTTGTGGACTACCCTTAAAAGTTGGGTCCATGCCAGGAAAACAACCAATTTAATTGAACTCTACCAATTTTACCAAGATGACTGATCAAATATACAGCCAGAATTATGCCAGAAGCTTGTTGATTGGTACCAAAAGCATCTGGTTGAGATGCAACTTGCTAAGAGGCATTTAATCAAATATTAGTGGGCCTGTATGTATATATTTGATCCTGTATGTATAATTTTTTCCTGTATCTATACTTTTGCCCCTGAGTGGATTTGAAAAGCTCAAAATCAGTTCAAACTTGTGCACCCAATATTTGGTTTATAAAAATCATCAAAGATGTGTCCTGTATAATCATTCCACCCTGGACAAAGAACAGTTCAACGAAATAATCAAAAGCCCCAAATTACCATCATATTCATGCCCA
>VUQJ01010780.1:29496-51505 GCA_015108635.1 Andinoacara biseriatus
ATCATATTCATGCCCATGATGAGAGGATAGAAACATACTTACAACTGTAGCTTGCAATATGTTTTCCTACTGTATGTAAAGAATGAACACGTGGGCCAGGTGTTGTTGCAATAATTGCACCAAAATTATAAATGAATAAATAATTAAAATTAATTAATGCAGTTTATAAGTATATATAAACTGAAGTATGGCTTCAGCTGTACCAGGGGTGTCATTAGGACTCAGCCAGCCAGTCAACTGAACAGGAGTTTGGAAACTCTCTGAAATAAATGTGAGCCACCTCAAAGGAGCGCTCGATCCTAACTAAAAGGGTTAGCTAACGTGATGGACAAAGAGGTGGAGGTGATGTATATGGAGTGTCCAGCTGCTCCAAACGTCAGAAGTGCCTTTATTTTAAAACGCAATCAAAACAAGAACTGACTTTAGAAGTGAAAGCTTGCTTTGACTTTGAAAAGTTTGAAAACCGCTGCAGCATTCATAAGAGGCGTTTCAGACTCCTCTGCAGCACCACTTTGCGTGTGCAAACCAGAGTCTACAATTGATTTAACACCCTTTCACAACAGGGGTGCAACAGCGCTCCAAACCACAGTTATTCTCCCAAATCACAGCTGGGTTCATACTTTACAGACGCTGAAAAAACACAGCTCGATCACTTGATCATGCTTGGTGCTTGTGCACCAAAAAATAAATAAACCTATCCAAGGTTAACCAGACGTTACACCTCCACATACAAACACAGACCCACTAAAGTCTGCAGGGCGCTTTGTGGTCTCAGTTTTATAGCAATGTTTTAAATGGGGTTCAGTGTGAAACAATGTTTTTTTTACAGTAAGCTGGGCTTAATGTTCTCAATTTTCATGCACATAAACAAATTAAATGAAGTAATCTAATTCTTCTAAATTAACTGGGAGACAGATTTTATTTTTACACAGAACTTCTTAAATTTAAGCTATTAGCCAGTTTAGAGGAAAGTGGAAACAAGCAGCAGCTTTGGAAACGGGTTTCTTACCACGCCATGCATATTTTTAACACTGCATGTTCTCATGTGTAATGAATTACTAAAGACATATTTGGACATATTTTAACAAAGAAATTAATTTTTAATTAGTAAATAGCTTACATGCTGCTGCTGCTGCTGTCAGACAGTTATTTAATTCAAAGAAATATTCAGAGAAGACTCCAGTTTGATAAATTTAGTTAAATCTTGTTTAGCCTGTTTCCTTCTATGTAGATCTATGTCGCTTCTTCCAGCTCCTCCAGTTGATATACAGTTGTCATATGTACTGGACAGTTTATTAGGTACATGTTGCTAGTACTTGGGTTGGACCCCCTTTTACCTTCTACCTTTAATTCTTCATAGCACAGGTTCATAGCAAGGTTCCTCTGAGATTTTGGTCCATGGTGACATGATAGCGTCACACATCCATGATGTAAATCTCCTGTTCCACCATCCCACAGCTCTGCTGGATTGAGATCTGGTGACTGTGGAGGTCATTTGAGTACAGTGAACTCATTGTCAGTTGATTTGAGCTTTGTGACATGGTGTGTTATCCTGCTGGAAGCAGCCATCAGAAGATGGGAACATGGTGATCATAGAGGGATGGAGATGGTCAGCAACAACACTCAGGTAGGCTGTGGAGTTTAAATCATGCCCATTTGGTGCCACAGAGCCTGAAGTATACTGAGAAAATATCCCCCTACACCGTTACACCACCAGCAGCCTGAACCTCGATGCAAGGAAGGCTGGATCCATTCTTTCATCCTGTTTACATCAAATTCTGAATATCAAAGCTGAAATTGCATCAGGCAACATTTTCCCCAATCTTCTCTTGCCCAATTTTGATGAGCCTGTGCATGCTGTATCCTCAGCTTCCTCAGGAGAGATCTTCTGCTGCTGATGCCCACCTGCTTCAGGGTTCAGCGTGTTACGCCTTCAGAGATGGCCTTTTACATACCTTGGTTGTAACAAGGAGGTAATTGAGTAGCTGTTATTATCAGCTCTGACCTCTGACATCAAGAAGGCATTTTCACCCAGAGAACGGCTCTTCCCTGGATATTTTCTCTTTTTCAAAATCCCAGCAGATCAGCAGTTTCTGGAATCTGGCAAGTATCTCAAATCACCTTTTTCTCCCCCTTCTGATGCTCTGTTCAAGCTCCATGAGGTCATCTCGACCAAGTCTGCATGCCTAAATCCTTTGGGTTGCTTCCATTTTATTGGCTGATTAGTTGTTTAGGTTAATGAGCAGTTGAACAGGTGTACCTAATAAAGTGTCCAGCTAGTGTAAACGTATTTAAAGGGGGTTAAGATAAACTTTTATTGGAAAATTAAATTGTAACAGTTTTGATAGAGTTTGATAGAAAAGTTTTGAACCATGAAGCAGGAGATGTTTTCATCTTTAACTTGGCTTTGGTGTTCTGTGTTTAGAGCTCTTACTTTGGAGAGGGACAGCGGAGGTAATGAGACTGCACTCCTCGAACGCTCCTCTCCTCCTTCTCCTCCCCATCAGGTACCGTCTGATCGCCGCGTTCTCCACTTTCATTGGCTGATGCCATGGCAACCAATAAGCCTCCTTCCTTGCTGCTGGTGAACCCGGATCAGCACTGACAAAATAAATAATAAAAAAAAAATGAAATAATAATTCTTATTGCTCCTCTCTTTGGAGACCTACAAAATAAAAGCATGCTTCATCTGCTCTGATTCTGAACTTTTCCCCATATGTTACTCTTTTCACAGTTTATATACCTAGAAAGAACATCAAAACAATTCAAAGTAATGAGAAAAGATTATATATAAAGTAATTATTCAGGACAAGTCTGATCTGAACATTGTACTGAGTCAATTGCAGGTTTTGATAGAAACAGATCATCAGAGGTGTGAAGAAGGTTTGTTTTAGTCCATGTGAGACAGAATGCTTCATTTCACCTTCGTTTAGAGTGCATTTGGTCGAAATGAAGGTGAATAATTATCAAGATATTGTTTGATCACAGTAATTTGTGAGCAAACAGCGTGGACTCGGGCTCATGTTGGTGGAAAGCACATTCAAATTATTCCATTACAAAGAAAGAATTTGTTCTGTACTAAAACACCTGCAGTGATATACTGGCATGTACAATGTAGAATCTACACAGACATATTGGGATATATTGTATTATTACAGTAAATACAGTAAATAATAAAGGAGTATGAATGTGTGAACAACACTGTATTGTCTAAAATTCAAAGGGATCTGAATATTTTCTCTTAATGTGAAATCACTGCACGGTAGCAGCATATTTCCCTCTGATGAGCAGTGAAGAACTAACAGAAATACTCCAAATGAATCTTGATTGCAACACTTGATTAAACACTGGTTGGCACTTGGTGGAATTTATGTGGTTTGCTGTGGTTTGACACCCTTTAAATAAAATAAGCAAAGGCAGATTTCTAATTGCCGTGCTCTCATTAGGCTGAACATATGCGGCTTGCGGTTAGATCTGTGACAGTGATTAATAATCAGCCTAAAGGGAGGTCAGATCAAGCTTCACAAAGTCTGTTCTTTTCTTTCAGCTGTGATTACAGTGAGCAGCAGAAACGAGTCAAGCCTGGAAATATTCTCTGAGTGATATCGATCGACAGTCCGTGAGGGTCAACAACAGGCAGCCAGATTTGAGCGTCGTGTGTGTGTGTATGTGTGTGTGTGTTTGTGAGAGCTGAGGCCTGCCAGCAAGTCTATTTTTAAGGCGGTGACAGCTGCCTCGGCCCGCAGGCCTCACAGCAGCGCTGAGACCTCACAGCTCCGAGCCTTAAACAGCAGCAGCAGAAGAAGATCTGCTCTCAGATCAGATGTGTGAAAACTCTCTGAAATAGCAAACACGATTTCCGCTTTATAGAGAACAGCCTCCTGACTCCTACCTGTGTGAGTGCGCGTGTGAATGTGTGTTTCTTTTCCTACCTCCGTCAGAAGGGTGCTCCTCTGAAGCCGACTCCGGCCGCTCTGACACAGCCTCCTAAAGTTAGACCATCTCGCCTCCCGCCACCCCCCACCCTCCACCAGCCAGCCTGTGGAGACCCTGACACCCGACACCAGAGCCGCAAGGTAACTTTTACTCGAGTACAGCTGCAGTTCAGTCAACCTTTATTGAAAAAGGCCTCATTTAAAGACAAGGCCAAGGAGAGATGCACATAAACAGAAGATGAAGAAAAAAACGCTAATGAAAATTAAAAAATTCAAATTAGTGAAGTATTTATCGGAGTACTTTCACTGCACGAGGACTCAGATTACCTTCATTTCACTGAGCTTTACACGCAAACTGAGATTAGAATCGCTGCTTCCTTCTCTTTTTTCAATCTCCTTCTTTTCTTTCTTTCTTTCTTTCTTGATTCCAGTTTTTATTTCTCAGGAATAATTGAGGTCAGATTGATGAGCTCATATTTGTCTTAAATCCCTCTTGAAGACATATTTTTATAAGCTGCGCCTCCACTTTGAGTTTTTTCTATGTTGTCCTTGTTAGTTGTTGTGTCACCTTCTCTTAGTGATCATTTAAAATGTATTATTATATAGATGCTTTTCATTTGCCTGTTTATTATTATTATTTTCTTTCTTTTAACTTCTTCATGCTGCCAGTATTTCTACCTTATTGCCCCTTAAATGACTTATTTGCTGTTTGTTTCCTTAGTTTATGAAAGATGTGATATAAAAAAAGATTATTTGTCTATTCAGTACAAATACGCTACATTTAAATTAAGGGTTACAGTAACATTGTTGTTATGACAGTGTTATTAATGTTGCTTTCTTTCCACTTGCTTTTGTCCTTCTTTTAAATTTCATTTGACTTTTTTCCACCTTTCCTCTCACTTTCTTTCTTTCTTTCATTCCTCACGTTTCTCCCCAGTTTTCCCTACTTTGTTTTTTTTTCCTGAGTCCATTTTCAAACAGCATGAAAACTCAATTTCAGTTGCTCGGCTCTACAAACACGCTGGCTTTGAAAAACAGCTTTTAAAAATAAAAAGAAAAAAGTCCACATTGATGTCTCGCAGGGCTGGAGCACATTTCATTCATTAAGGAAAAAAGTGTTGATTGATCCCGTCATTAAACACATGCACCGACCCATTTATTTTTATTTCTAACTTTTTACCTTAATGTCTCGTTTTATAACGCAAACTCCTGAAAAAAGCTGATTTTCTCCATCAGCGGCAGGAACTGCAATCTCCTGAGCCTGAGTGTTTGTGTGTGTGTGTGTGTGTGTGTGTCTATCTGCAGTCAGCTGACCATCATCTGGACTATTTATAGCCTGAGAATGCGGCTAATTTAAGGAGCACGCTCTAACACACACATTGATATTATGAGCTCATTATTTCTAGTTTACAGGATTGCAAAAGAATTCAAATTACTGAGTGTTTCAGCAGATTGAACTGCGTTTAAACACCTTTTCTTTTCCCACGAGAGTCTATTTCTGCTTCACACAAAGTGTTTCTGCTCGGTTTCATTAGATTAATAGGACACATGAGCCTGCATGCATGCAGAGCTACGGGGTGACTTTATTTACTGTAACTGACTGAATGAAAACCAGGAAAAGCTGTGAGATGAAATCATTTCTTGAATAGAAATAAGTTCTTATGATAATAATTTCTGAGCCAGCCCGTGATGATTTCTAATCCAGCCATTTTTAAACCGGCACATTAACATTAATACAGTTACATATTTCTGCTTCTGGAAATTAACTTGTTTTTAATCATTTGCTGCAAAATTCATGCTTTTCAGATGTCAGTCTGTACAACACATCACACACACACACACACACACACACACACAGAGAGATAACACACAGAGGCAGCAAACTTGCAGCGAGTTATGAATCTGGAGGACAGAGACGGTTTGGCAGATTGAGAGTGTGCATCCCGGGGAAGTATTTTTTAACCCTCGATGGATAAAAGGATGTGACACACAGCTGTAGACTACAGGACTAAGCTCTCTGCTCTATCTCATTTTTTTAAAATTACAATTTGATCCCTGTATAATTTTGTCATTAACGTTTACAAGTGTTCACTGTTTCTCCTTATTTTAATTTCCCCTATTTTCTTCTTCTATTTTGGTTTGCAGTCTGCGGGCCACGCGGGCTGCTTTGCTTCCTTTGTTTTCCCTTCACACTTTTCCTTGGGAGACGCTAACAGGGACAAAAGACAACAGAGCACCTGGGATCACCGGAACACACAAATCCCGCCACCATGTTACAGTGGCATCACATTGTAGAAAAGCTAGCTGTTAATATCATAAGAGCTAAATAGTCAGCAAAGGTCACCAATGGATGCCAAAACTGTTGATTGGCAGCTACAAACCTTTATCTAATGCAACTACAGGTGTACATCACTCTAATGATTCCAATCTTTCCCATCTGATGAAATCTGTCTTCACAGCAGCATCACTTCCTCTTGCTAATTTTTTCCTCTAATTTTGCATAAATGTGATTTACTGCACACAATCTATTCAGTTCTGTCCATTAGATTTGTTCAGTGCACAGATAACAAGGAACACAAGAGCACATTAACCTCTGAATAGCATCAATAACATGCAATTGGGTGAAATTATGTAAATGTACTCATTTTTTTTCCTTCTAAAGTAACATTAGTGAGACAGAGTGGAGAAGTTTGTCTGTGATGGAGTAAATTATATTGAAAATGCCAATATTCTTATGCTTACAGCACTGATGTAGACTAAATATTCTTATATATATATATATATATTACATTTCTAGGTTTCAGGAATAAGACACTTACATTACCATGCATGGGCACAGTAACCTGATATCATTTAACTGGGAATCATGAGTTTCAGAGTCGATCTGTAACCATGGATACTCACTCACACACGGTTTGACAGGAGAAACTGGGAGACTGCGCTGCTGTTTAAGACCGACGTTACTCTGAGCAGCAGCAGGCAGGATTTCATGTTTACGGTGTGGTAGGAAAGTGGGTATTTCTCAATGTCCCTTCACAGTCTGAATTACTCTGACTTTTTTTTATGATTATTTCTACGTGACAAAAGGGACCCGAGCAGTGCGTGGGTCTGAATTCACCCACCTAAGTTTGGATCCAAGTCACTGTCCATCTCATGCTGTTTCTCTGCTGCAGCAGCAAGAGGAGACATCACCTCCTCCACCTCCAATGGACTTGCCTGTGCAAGTCTCATGTGGTAGTCTTTATATACTCGCATATTTGCAATTATGCATACTTTGTCATTTTTTCATCACATTTATTTTTTTTGGTGTAACAAAAAAATAATGCTAGCAAAAAAAAATAAAAAAAATAGACAAAACCCTTCTCAGTATATACTGCCCGTGCATTTTTCTCTGTAGTAGTTTCCATAATATTCACCAAAATTGGAAAAGCTTGTGAGTTTCTGTTAACTTGTAACTTGTAACTGGGCATAACATTACTTCACTTGACTAAAATAATAATAAAAAAGGCTTCCCTTCATATCCATTAAGTAAAGTGCATGTCCTGCAGAACCAGTCAAATTGTGAGGCATTCTTCCAAGATGTAGGACACGGGGAGAAGGATTAAAAATGCAGTCCCACTTAAAGAGAGACATCTGGTCACCCTTGCTGGAGCCCCATGTGTTTATTGGCCTAATTAAGAACAGCTTACTGGTGCTGATACTAAGCTATACTTGGTGGAGGGATGCTGGTGCATTTGATTAACTGATCATCAGCAGCAGCAGCAAGTGTGAGACGTTTTGGGCAGTTTACAGGTCTGAAGCCTTCAGATGTGTGTAATGCTACAGTCTTCCCAGGAGTGGATGTCCCAGCAAATCCACCCCAAGTTCAGGCTGTGCATTGCTGAGAAACTGCAACAAATCAAGCGCTGCATCTCAGACTCTGCAGGCTTCAGCATGTTAAATGTTAAAGTTAATGACAGAACATGACAGCAGACAAAAACTGAGCAAGTATGAGTTGTTTGGAAGGATTCCAGGAGAAAGCCTCTTCTGTCTAAAAAGAACATGGCAACATAGCTTAGGAATGGATGTGAGCAAACCACCTCTGAGATAATGATCTTTGGACAGACAAGACCAAAGTGCAAATCTTTGATCATAATGCACAAACCGCATTTTGTGAAAACCAAACACAGCACGGTGGTGGAAGGACTTGGGCTTGTTTTGCAGCCACAGGGCCTGAGCACCTTGCAGTCATTGAGTCGACCATGAACTCCTCTGTACACCAAAGTATTCTAGTGGCATTTGTGAGGCCGTCTGACAGCTGAAGCTTGGCCCAAACTGGGTCATGCAACACCAAATCCACAACTGAATGGCTGCAAAAGAAAAAGAATGATCTAGTCAAAGATCAGACCTCAAACTGACTGAAATGCTGTGGTGGGACCTTAAAAAAAGCTGTGTATAAATGAATGCCAACCCTGAATTAAGCAAGAAGAGTGGGCCAAAGTTCCTCCACAACAACGTGAGAGAAAAGAAAAATGCAATTTATTGCAGCTAAAGGAGGTTCTACAAGCTAAAACTCACAATAAGCCCCATCACACATAAAATAAGTGCAACTCTTTATTAGAACTATCATTAATAATTAGCATATTGACAGATAATTAAAATTTAGTAACCAGTTATCTACAGACCAGTTTATATACTCTTTAAACAGCTTGATGTTCATTACAAGGACATACATCACAAGAAGATACTGTATAGTATAAGACACAAAGGCGATGGGGCAGTATCATATCCAGTCATACTCACAGTGGACCACAATATGGACACATTAATGCAAAACATGAAATAAACCAGAATTATCCTTAAATATTCTTGGAGTAATCACAGATTACTCCATTTTCTTATCCAACCCAAATAGTTTAGTTTAAATGTGTATATGTTACAAATGATGCAGTTCGCACACATTTAGGAGCTTTGAAACTCTTTATTTTATTGAAGAATAATCCAAAGTGCTTTTGTCTAGACACGATAAAAGATGAAACTGTTACTAACACTGAGCGGGTTTTGTACATGCTCCACACAGCACACATGTGCAGACACTGTAGGTGTTCACCGATCAACCATTTTGCTCACGTTAAAAGATTTCCAGGCGTGTAGGAGTGGCACGTTGGCTGTTTGAGAGTTCAACACGACAGAGGAATAGCAAACAAATAGTACTCTGTGAGAAAAGGCACGTACAGGCACGAGAAGAGGTAACAGCACGACATCTAACTGCAACATCAACGAGAATTAAAACACAGTGACAGCACACTTCTCAGTGTCAAAGCTAAAGGGGCAGTGGTGTTTACATCAGCGTACAATGACAAGAGTTTTATAGATAGTGGTCCACTTCCAACAAATCCATCATGGTCATTTTTTATCCTCAATTAATCCACCTCAGCTAACACGGTATATCCACACAGCTCAACTTGGTCTCACAGAAATGCATGACGTGACCACAAACATCTTAACACTGTATTACACACTGTAATGCAATGGAAGGCAAGCTGAAGGCAAGGTGGTAGAGTGGCTCAAATCCCAGTTTTTCAACCTGGAGAGTGGAGGTTGTGTTCCATGTTGAACAGTAATTATTGTTTTCACGTTCAGTCACGTTCAGTCACTGTTATGGTTAAGACGATGGTTCCAAGTGGTGAAGGCCGTATGCCCTCCATGGGATTAATGAGTGTGTGTGTGTGTGTGTGTGTTATGGTTAAGGCAACCAGAATACACCAGAAATTTAAAGCGATGTATTTGACCCAAGAGGTCAAATACTACAGTTTTGTCAAAACTACCCATTTCCTACCTCCACGAGTCTGAGAAATGATTATTTTATTGTGTTATGAGTGGGCAGAATTTGGGGTACTTTACATTGGTGAAAAAGACACGGCAGAAAGAATCTGTGGGCAGAACCTGCTACTCATTTGTGGCTTTCTTATGCCGGACTCTCCCATAGCCACTGACATCATGGTTGTCCAACTGTTCTGGTGCCCGGTTTTTGGCACCAGTCTTTTTGGTGAAAATGTGAAAAATCAGGCACCAGCAACATATCTGTGAAAAAAAGAGTAACCAAAAGATCCAACCAAGATTTGGTCTCAGGGCTGTGACTCATCACATATGGATGTGTGTAAATAACCCACTGTGTCAGCATATCTGAAGCCAAAGTTCAATCAAAAGTCTTCTGTTAAACTGAACCAAATAGCTTTCATGCCTAAAACTAAGAGGCAAGTGCAAATGAATGTGATCACCAAGGCAAAAACACAACTGAGACATAAACCAGTGTGTCCAAGTTGGAAAACTCAAGACCGACTCCACCACCACTTCAACCACCAAATCTGGACTTTGTCACGCTCCCTTGGTTTTCAGTATTAGTTCAGGTGTTTCAAGATATCATCTTCATTTTTTAATGTTATTAAACAGTCCCAAAGGTCACCTGTTGTAGTTGTGCAAGTAAGTACATGTAAAGCTCTCTGGTAACCATGACCGCAGAGCAGGAACTCCTTGCTCTCCATTGCCAAAGAACGAGTTAATGGTCATTTCATGTGTTTCTGTGTCCTGAAACAGCTAGCAGGAAAACTAGGCTAGAATGTATTAGTACGCTACAGAACCCACCTCAGCATGGTGGCTACAGTATTTCTCTGATGTGTAAGGAGTCTAAAAATTACCCAATGTACCCAGCTGGTGAAATACTAGTGGCTTCTCTTTGGTGCTTTGGTGGTACGTTTGGCACTCTGGCAACACATGATGCTGGACAAGTTTAAAGATGTTCTAAAACAGCCTAAAGAGTCAATGATTAAAGGATACTGGAGTTTCCAAGCAACCAATACCATAATAAAAGACTTCATTATCAAGCTGTTGGATCAGGATTCAATGGGAAAAGCTCAAGTTGAATGTGAGCATCAGGATCAATGTGTATGAGATCTTTGTCATTGCATCCTCCTGGCTTCATCGCATTGTCTTGATGTCGTGATGCAGTTTTTTTGTACAAATACGGAACATAATCTTTACTTTAAATGGTCTTTTCTTGGAGGTATTTGTTGATCTGCACTCTTTAAAGTAGCAACATTTAGCAGTAAAATTACTCTTTGGGAAAGTTGATAAATCTGTCATAATTTAATAAAATTAATGATCTATCCAATTCTGTATGGCTTTAAGTTTAGGATACTGATTGTTCAACAGTGCCACCCTGCTGGCTGTTGTTGCTCATTTCACAACATTTTTTATTTTACACTCCAAATCCTGAAATCAAATCCTTCTCAGGGCGTCTAGGATATAAATTACTGAAAAGTTTGGACATTCAGAAAACAGGACAGGGCATCAAGAGCCCTCGTATCTGAAAGAGATCCAGGGACAGACTCAAGACACACTACAGTCATTATTCATCAGTCTAGAGAATAGCGCTAGAACAGCGTTCATTTTTTAGCAGTCATTATGATCTGGAAATAGAGTGAGATCACCTGGCACCAAAGACCAGCCAGCAGCAGACGGACAGACTGTGTTTACTCATAAAAATATTCTTATTTTTAACCAACTCTTCTTATTCAACCCCTGGTGAGTCATCAGACTCAATGTCTTTCAGTTCATTGGCCAAATACAAAACGGAAAACACTGTAATTTAAATGCATGCATTTTTCCTCCTTGCTCTGATCTAAGAAGAAAAAAAAAAAACTACCTGAGTTCGGACCGTCAGCATTTTAAAAAATATATAAAATACTTTTTGTAATAGTGTTACTTTTTAAAGATTGAACCCATCTGTTATGAAAAATATACTTTTGTGTAATAGCCTGAGGGGGGGGGGGGGGGGGCTGGAGTGGGCTTTTTGTTATTGAATGTTCTCTGGAAACTAAAGAGATGTGGACAGAGGTAGAAGTTTGTTAACCCTGTGAGGTTTCAGCGATAATGCTAATGCTTATCTATCATAACCTTTTTTTTTTTTTTTTGGCTCCCAATTCCCAGAAGTTTTGCCAATCAGGATACCTTTTACTTTCCTCCAAAATATAGAGTCCCAACTGAGACGTCACAGAGTTAAACCTCCTGAGAAAATGAAAAGGAGTTCACAGTTTACATCTTCCTGAGGAAGTTGAGTTATTTTTCCTTAATTTCTTGTATTTCTGGAATAAATATGTTGGGACTAAGTATTGAAAACTTTTCTCCTGTGAATCACCTTCTACATACTGTATCACCCAGTCTGGGACACTTCGAAACGCGCCAGAGGAGGATAATGCATGTAGGTACAACTACATGTACAACAATGGAATAAATCCATATCCTGAACATGAAGATTGTCAGCTGGGATACTTTGATATTTACAGCTTTATCACAGATTAAAACCAAATCTGGTGCATTTTAGAAGCTTTAAAACACAGAAAGAGAAAAACAGTGATCTCAACATTAAACATACCCAATAAATCAAACACCCTTCAACATCAAATTGCACTTTTTCCTGAGAGGACGTTCAACCCTGAATGAGAAGCTTTATATTCTTTTATTTACAGGTGCGCTTCCTTCAAGTTTGATGAACTTCATTACCCATAAATCATAGGTTTTAATTTTAATCTCATCAGGAAATCCAGCTGTTACAGATGGCGTACTTAAGTTTAGATTTTTTTTTTATCTTTTAAGTTTTGATCTTTACTCCAGCATATACTGCATGTGGAATCATAAATTTAAGATTTTACCAAGTATGTATTTAAAACCATCAGCTTCAGAACTGTGAGGGCCCAAAGGTTGGTTGGTCACCTAAGCACAATGTTCTTTATTGCATCAATAATGTTGGTCCACAGTCTGGTAAATAGTTTCCAATACTAGATCAGGACTTTAAGAAGCTAAACAAAAAAAAAAGGCTCTTTGAGTCTGCAGGTTCACTTCCTGTTGTGAAGTCAACCAAGTGTTCTTCTTCTTTGAAGCTTGGACAGCATGGGACAGAACAGAACAGGATCAGTTTCCAGTCAAACCAGCAGGTTACAGCAGATTTCATTTTGCATCTGTTAAAAGTATCTGGATCTACTTCCTGTCACTTAGCCGACGTTGTCAACAGCAACGGGCAGCAAAGGGACAGCCGCTTCGCTCTTCTCAGAGTTGCCGCCATCATTCTTCCTAGATTGGTGGTCAGTTGCCTTCTTCTTGTCCTCCTTCTCTGCAGCAGCTAAATTGGCCCTCGGGAGAGGCGGGAACTCTCGGCAGTATGGCGGCGGCAAGCACGGCACCAGGTGCACTTCCCCACTTTCATTCAAGAGCTGGACGCAGGTGTAGAAGTCCTGCGGTGAGTGGCTCGTGCTGAAAGTGAGGTCCCGAGTGGGAATGGTGTTGGGAAGGCCGGGATGTTCCATCATGCTGTAATCTGTTCCAGGTAGCGATACGATCTCTGGCATTGGCCAAGGAGAAGGAACATTCAGAGAGGGGGCGAAGGCTTCTGTGGGCAAGGAGCAGTAAGGCGGCACGCTCTGCATGTACGATGTCGGGTTTGGAGCTGTGAGCAGTTCTGAGGGCGTCGGGTTACAGGGAACTATCAAGGTGTCCCTCTCTGGTTCTGTGGCGTTGCACAGGTTGCTGCTCTCCTTCGGTGTGGTGAGATAGATGTCATCAGCGCTCACCTGGTCCCAGACTTCCTCAGAGTAGCTTGGAGGCCTGTAGCTGTGGAAGTTACTGAAGTGACGGTTGATTTCATCCAAGTTCCCCTTCTGAGGATGGAGGTGGGGATGGGTGGAGGAAATAAAGAAAAATAAATAAAGGAAGGAAGGATGTGAACAAGGAAAAATTAAGACAGGGAAGAAAGTGGGAAAAAGAGAAGGATGAAAGAAAAGATGAGAAAATAATAGGATGAGAGTGAGGAAAGGAAAGATGTGTGGAGAAAAATGAGGCATGAGAAAAAAAAAACGAGATTGGTATGAAAATGTAAATAGAAAATGACGCAACACGAGAGAAAAGAGGAGAAGGGGACAATTTTCATTATAACAGTGAAAAATGGAGAAATATTAGAATACAAAAGAAAAGAAGGGGGAAGAGAAAAGAAAAAAGCCGACAGATGGAGGGAAGGAAATAAAGAAGCAGAAGAACAAGGTCAGGACTAAAACACGTCTGAAACACGGCCCTGAAAGCAGCACTGCATGCGTGCATGTTACCTTCAGAAGCAGTGGGTCAATTCCGATGATCCGCGGCTTCGGAATGGGAGGCAGGAAGTACTCTTTTATTCTGAAGGCGAAGGCAGACAGAGAGGGGAGTTGAAAATGGCAGCACACAAACAGAAACACACAACACATTCATCCTCCCACATTGTGTGACCCTGAGAAGAGACAAAAACCTCTCTTCTTTCATTTGTTTTTGCCACACTGAGGACTGATGAAAATCTTTATTTTTCACAGAAGTCTCTGAAAGGTTACCATGGAAAAATTTTTTATTAACTACTTTCTGTGTTAAGAAGGAACAGTTAGTGTGTGATTAGTCCAGATATGATAAACTACGGAGAAAAGAAGCTCTGACACGTCAGCTTCGCAAAAGTGAAGCCAAAATATCCTGATTGCCCGCTGGTGGCTTCATGCAGGGCCATATGCTACGCTGGCTTAAACCTGTATTCTAACTAATGCGACTGTAATTGTATAAAAATCTATGAGAAAATAGGCAAACCTCTCACTTGCTGTCTGACCTCAGTAAACACCTTCCTGATGCATTTATGGGCTAAATCACGAGTTTCAGGTCTCACTGAATAAAACACGATGTTCATTTTGTAAATTATGTTCCAATTTAGAGTCAAATAAACCCTATATTACATATTGTTTAGGGCAAGGCTACCATGTCATTAGCAATCTTTCCATCCTAGGTTAAAAGTCAGAGCTGAGACAGTTTGATTACAGCTGTGTTTCTGTTTACATGAGCCCAGTGAGCCACGCAGGATTTCAACCCTGCTGCTTCAGTTGGATACATCAGATGTGCAGGGTACAAAGAAAATGCATTCTGTGTTAATTCTGAGGTTTTACATATCATTAAATTTTTTAAAAAAAATCAGCTAATTCCTAATAAGTCCTAAAATAAGGTAAATACAACTAATACAACATATGACATATTACATCCTGTCCCCTTTTTTTAAATTAAGCCAAATAACAGAAGCAGTGTGTGAAATACTAAGCCCACCCTCACTGCTTTCGGGATTAAAGAGGGTAAGTAGCATCCAGCTGCTGCTAATCAAATGCACTTGATAAACTAATCATCAGCAAGTGTGAGCACCTCTGTAAAAGCAGACGTTTTGGTAGTTTGCTGGTCTGGAGCATTCAGGTGAGTGTTAACACAATTCCACAATCTTCACACGGTTTGCAAAGTTGAATTTGAACAAACTACCAGACTTACAGTATGGAGCAGTGTGCTTTGGACAGATGAGACCAAAGTGGAGATGTTTGTGCACAGCACCACGTTTGGAGAAAACCAACCACAGCACATGAGCACAAACACATCATTCCAGCTGTCAGCATGGTGGTGGAGGGCTGATGCTTTAGGGGGCACCAAAGTATCCTAGTGAGACCATCTGCCTGACAGCTAAAGCTTGGCCCAAAGTGGGTCATGCAATAGGACAATGGTCCCAAGCACACCAGCACATCTCCAACAGAATGTCTGAAAAAGAATCAAGCTGTTACAAAGACTCAAAGTCCAGACCTCAACCTGACAGGTCACATGGAGAGAGCTGTGCATAAATGAATGAACTGAAACAATGTTGTGGGGGCCACAATTCCTCTGCAACCATGTGAGAGACTGACAGATCCATACAGACAATGATTATTTCAAGCTTTTGCTGCTAAAGGTGGTCCTACAAGCTACTGAATGATGGGGTGGGCTTCATTTTTCACACACTGCTCCTGCATGTTGTCTCAGCTTTTGTTGAATACATAATAACACAGTGTAATATGTCGTGCAATGTTGTTCATACTTTTATGATGTGGTGAGGACTAAATAATTTATGTCCACACACACACACACACAAACAGTGTGCAGTCAGTGTTACAACCATTCTAAACTTTTTAATCCTTTTCATAAATTAAGAAGTATCTCCGAGTCAGCGCCTCTCTCACTGCAGCCGAGCTTTCTTTTCAACTTTGAAGGTCTTCCCTAAAATGAATTCACTCTGAAAGAAAAGTCTTGTTGACCCTTTGCAAAAAAGCAAAAAGCAGAGCAGGGGTTGGTGTCTTACTTATAAAGCTGCAAATCAAATAAAAGAAAAAAAAAATCACAATCAAATCCTGGTTTATCTGTTATCAAAACAAAAGCACTGAAAAATAAGAGAAATATCAGCGTTTGTGTGTGTTTGTGTGTGTGTGTGAGAGAGTGAGAGACAGAGAGAGATGTGTTCTCTCACCTCTTGCTCTGAAGAACGATACTAAAGGTGATAACAAGCAGAGCCACAACACCGACTCCAGTCATCAGGATCAGCACCAGCAGTTTACCTGCACAGGTTAAACACACTCTGTGAACTCCCCTCTCCTCTCCTGCAGCTTTACAACTTCAGCGACACATTTAATTGGACAAGAAAGTTCAAGTTTTTACAGACCAATTCTACCAGCATTGTGGGTGGGCCTAAGGGGCCAGGACCCGCCCACTTTAGACATCCTGGATTGTCTGTGAGCGGAATTTTCCTTTATTTTCAATTATCTAACCAGATAAAATAAATGAACAAATAAAAGAGACTAAATGTGCTTTACTTTATAGAAAAACACAAGACAACATTCATTCATTGTAACAGGAGAATTCTGACCAATCACAACAGCCCATTTCACACAGACCAGTGCCTGTTAAGTGCCTGAGCAGACGTTTCATTTTCTATTCAAAAACAGCTAAACAACAACAGCCAAGACAGGAGTTAGAGCTGAAAAGTTGTGCCTGAAAATAAATGGAAGTTACTGATGTCTCGAAGTCTGTACAAAGTGATTTTATGCCTGTGTTATAATGTTTGGTTAAAGCTACAATAACAATAAGTGCTAAACATTTTTGTATGTGTGGCCAAATCGGTTCAAAATGGACCTAATAAAAAAAATTATCACAGAAATCCATAAATCACAAATAATTAAAAGTAGAAATATTGATGTATTTATTACAATTAAAACTAAAATAACTGGAACAAATAAACCAGGTGACACAAAAACAAAACAAAAAGGCTGTAAATCAGCACCATCGTCCCATCGGCCTGCTGACGTACCTGCAGACGACCTTGGGGGGATGCTCATCAACAGTGTGGAGCTCCAGTCGCTCCACAGCTTGGAGTGCTGTGCGCGGCAGCGAACTCGGACCACGTAGTCATCGACGGGAAGTCCGAGCAGCTCCACCTGAGGCTCACGCAGAGGATGCTTCACCTGCAGATAAACATGTTTTAGCCCATGCAGTCTATAACCAGCTACGTCGGCAGGTTAAAATATATAAGTCCAAGTTCATCATCCTCAGCTCTTTCTTTGTATCACACAATTAGTCCTGACAACATGTTTTGTCTAATGTACACTGATTACATTTCAAAATATCAGTTCTATGCAGATGATACAATTTTGTACCCGACCTCACACCCACAAGTTGATTTCAATGAGCTTTTTTCCCAAACCATAGTTAAATCCAGTGAACTGATTGTAATCTCACATCTGAATTAGTTTTCTGAACTGAAAAGCAAAATTAAACAAGATGAAGGCAAATGTAAGCAGAAGAAAACACAGAAACAGCCAAAATGCTAGGTTGTATATAAAAATCTTCATAAATGTTAAATTAACAGCTAAACCTAACTCAAAAACACACCTCAGCGATGTGAGGACTTCTTTCTTTCTTTAAAACAATAAACATAATAGAAAATGTTGATCTGCCTGAGTACATGGATTTATTTATTTATTGCTTACGTAAATCTCATTTTAAATCCATCATCCTCATCATCATCCCTCTCCTTACCTTCCAGTTGTCGGGCTCAGTGACTCGTCTGTACTGCAGCTCGTAGACCAGCGTGATCCAACCGTACTGCACGTGGGCGGGCACCGGGTAGGTCCAGGAGATCAGGGCGTTGTGGGCCATTTCATCACCGCCGGCGTCCGTTAGGTTGTAGGTCAGGTTGACCGGTGTTTCAGTCTGAACTGTTCGACACATAAAACACACCCAGAACATGCTATGAAATGCTAGCAGTGTGTCAGAAGAAGGTTCTGGCTTCTAGTTCCCGTCTTCTGATGCTCTACGGTGAGACCACAAATATGATGCTTATGTTTAAAATTGGAGATGTGAAACAGTTTAGTTCAGATAAAGAAAAACTTCCCTAAAACACAACTTTATCAGAGAAAAAAGAAAACCTCAGAAAGAGCAACAGATTTGATAGAAAAACACCAAACTGATCAATTGGGATCTCAATAGGTTCAATTGTGAACGCGGGTCTCAAGGTTTCCTGCTGCCTTTGGAGAAGCTTTCAGATCCTGCTAGTGCCAATAATAGTGTTTTTTATAACTTTCAGGTCACTTCTGGTTTCTGCAGTCTCCATAAAAACTGTTGGAGTTTTGTTTAGTTGCTGCACACACAGCTACAGTGGTCTGAAATTACTAAATACGCTCATTTCTACACAAAGGAGGGCAAAATAACAACTTACATAAAATATTGTGAGATTAACGTTCCTGAAATAAGTCAAAAAACAGATCAATAAATACAAATATTTTGTTGTACTTTACCTTGCTCTCTTTTCTCTTAGATTTAAGTAGTGACCATTAGCACACTATTTATCATAAGGCATTTTGGGATGTTTTGAGAGCAGTATACAGGGATATAATATATTCTAACAGCACTAGAAAATGTCAAACTCACTACACAGCAAGTAGCACCTTTTTATTTCATATTTTACCAGCGTTATCCACCTTTAAATTTAAGCTTCATATTCCATTTTTGCTCCTTTGGACACTTCATGCCTGTTTGGAGACAACAGGACCACAAATGGAAAGAAATTCAGGCATTTACCATCTTACACGTTATTCTGTGAAGTAAAATAGAGCTTTACTTGGTGAAAATTAATTTTCCTATCACTTCCTTCACATGCCTGTTTTTTCATGTCACAAAAGCATGAATCTGAAGTGATTTGGAGTTTTTAGCTGTGTTACAAAATAATCATATCAATAATCACACCACGTGGTGCAAAGAGGCTGAAGGCTGAGTGTGGAAACTTGCATCTTTGTTAACGAGAAAAACAAGCTGCTCAATAATCAAAATCAGGGTTTAAAATAAAATACGTGCAGGAAAAGGCTTTTTGATTTGATGTTAAAGACCTGTTATTGATGCATTCCCTAATCTTCCCATCGGTTTGGTCAAATTAACCCAGCAAAATGACCAAATTAGTATTTTTCCACAGGGAAGTAAACCCCCTCACTTATTCACCCAGGGTGTATTTGTTTGAGGTGTGCACATTTGCATCAGGAATGCGTCATGAGAGTAATTAGTCTCTGACATTGAAACTGCGACCTTTAACTTTCACTCCTGTGTGTATAATATCGAGGCCGCCGCCCTGCACGGGACTCTATCTGCAGTTGTGGGCTGAATCTCCTGCGTGGCCGTGATAAGAGCGACGTCTCTGACCTCCCCCCCGGCATCCGAGGCAGACAAAAAAGAAAAGAGCGCTACGCAACGGTATGGTCATAATGACGCCGAGCAGACCCCCCAATCAGTTGCCCCTCAAACCAGCTCAGGAAGTGGACCGATCTGGTCCAAATGTGCAGCATCTGGATAATAACAGACACACAGTCCCCAATAAATGAGATTAGCTGCTGGCAGAGGCCTCATGCTCTTTACACACAGAATCTCAAATGAAGCAGGGTTTGGGGCTTGAAAAAAAAAAAAACTTCCCTGAATGAAGGAATGACCTTGTGAATCTTATAGTTAAGAATGAATGGCTGCTAATGAGCTCAATATGAACTGAAACAAGAGTCTAATTGCATCAGGAGCTCACTCACATGGCTAACCTCGAATTGCTCCACAGCAAAAAAAATTCAGTCTGAACAAGTTGAGATTCAGAGGTTGTTTTTAGTTTACTATATTTTATGGCTGCATTAGTATGAATATTAACAAGACTAACTTTGTAAATTGGATTGAAGAAACACACGATTACCATCTGTTTGTCTGCATTAGCTGGTTATATTAACCAAGTGTGAGCTGTGATAACATTTACTGTCAGTTTTTGTTTTACTGTGAATTTGTTCTGTTACTGTTATGCATATGAATGTACAGTAGTGGCACAAAGAGGCTTTAAAACAACATAAAAATGAATGAAACAAATTCTCAGATAAAGCATTCTCTCTCCTTCTTTCTCTCTTGTTTTCACAGGGCTGCTGCACTTTGTTTAAAATAATTTTTTTCAGGCTTAAACACAGAAAGTTTAAAAGCATTTCCACAGTGGAACTATACAAAATAACTACATTAATATAAGTACAAAATATGCTGTTTTATCTCTGCCACGGGAAAACGTCTTACACGCTCTGAATCAGGAAACCTTCCCTTAAACGGCACATTTACTACCAGCCTCATTTACATTTGCCTCATTTACTACCAGCGTGTACCCACAAATCTGTGCGTTTCACACACAAATATGTGATTTATCAATAGTTTTTTATTGTGGAAACAAATTTAGAAGTCCATCTGACAAATGATAGCCTGGCAAGTCTTTAAAATGAAGACTATTACAACCACTAATAATAATAGTAACGTTATGGGGCGGGGCAACAAACAAGAGGTGGTGGGAGAAAAACAGGCCACACATTTCATAAATCTGACAGTAATTTTACAAGCAAACTCATTTACTGTTAGTAAATTAGGCCCAATGGAGTGTTGTGGTTTGTTCAGATGTAACTCTGCAAACCTAAGCTGTGCTGATGCCATGTTCTTTTTAGAGAGAAGAGGCTTTCTCCTGGCAGCACTTCCAAACAAGTCGTACTTGTTCAGTCTTTTTCTAATCGTGCTGTCATGAACTTTAACATTTAACCTGCAAACTGAGGCCTGCAGAGTCTGAGATGTAGCACTTGGGTTTTTTTTTATTTTTTTTATTTTGCATTTTTACTGAGCATTGCACAGTCTGACCTTGGGGTGAATTTGCTGGCAAGACTGGCAGCACGACTGAATGTTTTCCACTTGTGAATAATCGTTATCACTGTAGGATGAAGGGCTTTAAATTTTTGGGAAATGGCCTTATAGCAATTCTCAGACTGATGGGCTGCTGCAGCTGTTTTTCTCAGATCATTGCCAATTCATTCCTTCTCTGCATTGTGCTAACACGTGCCTGAATCCTCCTGCTTTTACAGATCTGCTCACACTCACTGATGATCAGTTAATCAAGTGCATCTGATTAGCAGCACCTCGCTGCAACCTACCTTCTTAAATCCTATGGAAGCACTAAGGGTGCACTTTGGCAGTTTGGATTATTTTTTGTTAAATAAATAATGTCCAATATGATTCATCTGAGGCTGTATTACCTAATTTTAGGTCATGTGATTTTTTTTTTTATTATGTCCTGATATGTAACACCTTTGAATTTAAAATACCATGACTGTGTATTTTATTAAGTATTAGGATTACTCTGATTTATAAGCACATCTTAAAACTAAAATGGCATTTTGCAAGTAAAAGACATTTTATGCTCTTTAATTTCTAAAATCAAATGTTATACTTTTTAAAACTTCTGAAGGATCAATGGGAATCTTGATTATCACCTTTTCTTCACATATTTCCATTGCTTTATAGCCCTGTGATTAAGTGTTACATTTAACTACCATCAGAGCTGGCAAAAGTAGTGACATTCTGTACTTAAGTAGAAGTACAAGTACTTGTGTGAAAATCTACTCTGGTAAAAGTCGAAGTACTGGTTCAACTTCTTTACTCAAGTAAAAGTAAAAAGTAAAGGCTCTGAAATCTACTCAAAGTAAGAAAGTAAAAGTAGCTCTTTGAACGACGTCTGTAACAGGTAGTTTTGTGTAACACTAACTGACACTCCAGTAAATGATATTGCTGTGATCAGCTGACCTGCTGCTGCTGCTCTCTTCTTCCTCGCCTTCCTCTTTCTTACATCTTTCTACATCTAACTGAAGTTATCG
>VUQJ01010788.1:4672-24305 GCA_015108635.1 Andinoacara biseriatus
ACTGTAGACTGGTATATTTTAACCATATAAAGTGCTCTGGAGGAGTGGTGGCCTTGAGGAGAAGAAGAGGGTTTATCACTGAGAGGATGCTGGGCTGGCATCACTTTGGGCCCTTGAGCAAGGCCCTCAACCCCCTCCCAGGTGCCGCATTTATGTGTGCGACGTTGTTCTTCTTTTTGTGAACAAGTAAACAAAAGTTAGAAGAAGTTACATGAGAAAACTCCACCAATTAAAAAGCAGGAAACTCTGGATCGCTTCCATCGCTGCCTTGATGTCCATTTTGGTCACTCACAGGTGTGCGTCTGCAGTTTCACTATGGTCTTAAACATGCACATAATACAAAAATGCACTTCTGTGTCAAATCAGCCCAACTTTACACTCATGGCTCATCATTTAATAATGAGAGCAGGGTCTCTGGCTGTGATCCAGTGGTCAAACATGGTCCATGTCCAAAGGCAGCGTATCATTTCAGGGGCGTGTCGTTTTTATCAGCAGTCACAGGTGTTTGTCCTCCAGTGTCAGTCTGTCCATGCGAAGCTCTGCTGAAGCACCCCAAGGCGTCTGAGGGAGAACGTTCTCCACAAATGACCTGAACTGTGCCGTGCGCCATCATGTGCTCTCACACAGCAAATTGAAAAGGCAGGGGATTTTCTGGCAAGACAAACTCAATCTTCACTCACCACCTGCCCTACACACCACATTTCTTTTTCTTTTTTTGTTGTTGTAATTTTTTCATGTAATATCAACAAACAAAGCAGCTCCTCGTGCCCCTGTGTGTGTTATTATTATCTTTGGGGTAAACAGTAAATAATAAAATTATTATTCTAACTACATTGAATGCTTTTATATATATATATGTGTGTGTGTGTGTGTGTGTGTGTGTGTGTGTGTGTGCGTGTGTGTGTGTGTGTGTTTAAATTCAACACATTGAATGTTCTCTTATTTTTTTTTCTTTTCCATGCTTAAATGCAACATCCTTGTACCAGCCAAGATGGGGGATGTCAGTCCTTGACAATATAACAACAAGTCTGTGTGACAAAGGAGGATGCTCTGTTTCACCCCCTCCACCCTGCTACTCCTTCATTTAGCTGCGAGGGAGCTAAAAAGCACTCGGTGGAGATTGCCATGGCAACAGGCATGAGAGGAGCAGGGCTTTACTGGCCCATTACCCATCTGTGCCCTGTTGCATATCGTCACCCTCTTAAAATAATGCCCCAAGTCATTTTTTTTAGGTTTTTCTGAAAAGACAAAAAGTTTTAACTAAGTATTGAAAATATGATAATTTAGGCCAAAAATAAAACACGCCATTATTCTGAGAGGGTGACAATATTGTTTCTTGAACATGCGTTTCAACAGTCAACATCTCATCCAGTCTTGGATTAAAATGTCTGAATAAAATCTGAATTTGTTGCCCAGTTGTCATATTGTTGAGCATCAGTGTGAGTGTATGTTCTTCTTTTTTTTAATATACATAAATCTAAAAGCTTTACCACTAATGTGACACTTTGGAAAGTCTCTGCATTGGAAAAGTATTTTAAATGAGATCAAAGCAAAAACCTCATTGAAAAAAAAAAGTTTTTGGTGCTCTTGCTGTCAGGAAGCCCTTCATTAATGGGAGCTGTGGTCAGGATGCAGCGTTAACACTCAACACTTCACTGGAGTTGGAAGCGTATTTGTTTAATGATTTCACACAGCCCCCACCATCACTGGCATATTTGCTGTATGCCTGTCTGATTTGACTAATTGGCCAGTATGGGTGGTGTTATTGATCAAAAGTGTATCGTTTGACAGTCTTTTGAGGGAGATTTCTGTAACCATATTCCATTCACCATAGTGTGGAGCTGCTTTGAAGCCACATTCTTGTAAATAAACTAATGGCAAAGAGCTACATGTTTGAAAATGGGAGACCATCTCATTGGTCCGACTGGAATAGGGGTGGGTGATACGTGGATGGGCAATTCGGACTGTTGTGTACCTGGGTGGCTTGCTCAAGAACATTTAAAAGGCAGCTGTTCAGTAGCAGATCATCTGACTGGCAAATTAATGTACGGACGTTCCCGTACTGACTGCGGTCTTTCTTAAGATTGTTCCAGATTACCTAAAGGGCAGCTGACACTTCTCATACAATTACCTTACTGCATGGTAGATGGCTGATGGGTTGTGTAGCCCTACTTATTCAGTGGCCAGATAAAGAGTTACGGATATTTTGCCTTCAGTTCCTGGCTTTAGATTTAACTCTGGTTCACACTTATAGTTGTGTTTATACTTACACCGATACCACAATTGTATAGGGTGATGTCAGGAAAAGTGAATGCTTACACTGTGTTCCCTTACACAGGTCCATCTCAAGGTTTTTGGAATTCTTTCACTGAGCATCCTTAAAATATGGCCAAGCTATCTTAGCCTCTCCATCTTTATTTCGAGTGACTTCTTCTTATATCGGTCCTTGTTATCTTTTGTGGCCAGTAGATGTTGCATACCCTTTGAAGACAGCTGTTGTGGAAGGTGTTGATTTTGTCCATGTCCTTCTGCACTACCCTCCAACACTAATATTGCTATTACAGAGTTTGATCTTGGTTTTCAAATTGTAATTCAGTGTTCTTCTGAACATCTTCTGTTTTCTTCGGTGGATCGTCTGTGGTTTGATGGACGGATGGATGGCTCTATCCATCCATCAAACCATTTTCTTCCACTTATCTAGTTTAGTTATCCAGTTCGGTGTTGTGGTGGACCCTGGAGCCTGTCCCCGCTGTCATAGTGCAGGAGGCAGAGTGCACCCTGAACAGGTTTCTGTCTGTCGCAGAACCACTCATTTATCAGACATTCTTTTTAGCATCAGAAAGTGTCAGAATTATAAATCTTGGTTCAGAAAACCTTTGTGAATACAGAACTGAGCAAATAGTGCTACTACCTGTTTCTGACAGCATGAGCTGTGTTTTTGGGGTCAGTAGCAGAATTCATCCAGCATCTATCAGGAGTTTCTTTTGTCCTTTACAATCTGCTCCCTTTTTGTGGAAACAAAGGAAAAATGCACAAAGTGGAAATTAAATTGTGGTGTATTTGGAAACAATACATTAAATAAACCTGTCAGATTTACTAATGATATACACAACATGTCCATCACCAGAACAAAAGGTCGCATCTTGAAATTATTTCTCTCTGAAAATTGTCCAAAACAAAGAAATGGATCAGATCCCTCTTGAGAACCGTGAGTGGATATAATATCTTCTAATTGTTCCTCCTCAAGTTTTCTTTGACCTTACTCCTCGTCTCAATTTTTATGTTAAGCGACCTTTCTTTCAAGGGGTTAGGTTAATTGGTTATTCTACAGTAATTTGGCTGTAGTACACCCTGCGACAAACCAGCAGCCTGTCCAGGGTGTACCCTGCTCCTCGTCCTGTGACAACTGGGGTAAGTAAAATTGGAATAATTGGATAATAATAATTGGATAAATGGAAGAAGATGGATGGATGGACGAAACCAAGTGAAGTGAACTGAAACCACGAGAGGAAAAGTCTGTTGGTGACATGTATTTAGGAAACCCTTTACTTTTCTTGAGCCAGTCAAAGCAGCCAGAGCCTTGGCAAGTGATGCCAGATATCATTGATCTTGTGAAGTGCAGTCTGTGGAGGAAGGACTTGTGCAGGTCTCCAGAGACAGCAGATCCATTAAGATGTCTTAATCCAGTTCATTAGGCAGGACTGAGGTTGCTGCTTTCCGTCAGTGTGTCCCAACAGTGCAGTCCAGAAATGCACAACAACACTGCATCTAATTTCAACTTTGAAGCTTTTGTCAGTCATTAAGTATGAAAACGCTGAAGTACTACACATACACCTCCTGCATAAGTGCCATACACAATCAAAGGCAACAATAACTTTTGCAAAATCTTGGCTCAGGCAACGCTAAGCAGTTTAAAAGCTATAGTTTACTTTGTTTAAGAAATGTTTATTTTATCATTTCCATCCATTGAAGCCTATTTTTAAGCACTGGCTGTCATATCAACATCTGGTCAGCACTGCTGGTCCATCTCCTCCATCTCAATACAGCCTCTGCTTCTGAGAATGGCCCAGCGAATCCTCCCTATGCTCTAATCTGCTCTATAAATCACAAGAAGACATGTCTGGGTCTGAATTATGGCCCTCTGGTAGTGAACTTGGATGAATTGCAGAGACTTAGATATGCATGAGCATAATTATGAGGGATAATTCAAGATGTTCCTTCTGGAAAATGAAGAGAAATGGTGTTAAGATCTTAGCTGAACAAGAGAAAAGGCCTGTGGCACAGTAGTTTACTCAGGATCTTGTTTGTCTTTGTTGCACTTTGTCACAGTTATAGTTCGGACTGCTCAAGGGTTCTACCAGTGTCATTTTAGCCTCAATTAGTTCTCAGTGTTTCCATTTTGCTTCCAGGCATCAGATTCACTTTAGAATGAAAAATGTTGCAAGATTGGCTCACCACTCCTCCTAGAGCTGAGTAAGGCTGAGGACTAGAGGAGACACACAATGTATTCAGCAATATAGATTAAGTATTGTAAATGGAAATTGGTATTGGCAGACACTGAGCTGAGTTATTGGAATGTTTGTTTGGAGAAAAATATTGGATCAGTGCATCCTTTGTGAATTAAACAAACTGTCAGTCAATTAAGGCGACTCTGTAATTAATCAACAAATGGTCACCAGGATGCAGAATAAGTGGTATTGGCTTTTGTAACTTGCATCCTGTAACAAATGTTCTGACACTGTGTTTAAAAAGTGGAAATCAAGGATTTTCCAATCCCTTCAATGCCCTTTGAGTTTTCTGACAGCATGTAGAGAGTCTGTTATAAGAGCTGCAGCTTAAAAATCTGAAATTATGAGCTCTGAAAATCATACCTGGTTATTTATCTTAGAGCAAATCTAACCTGGAGTTTGTGTTGTTGCTCAAGGGCACTTCAACATAGCTACCTGTACTGTAAGTTCACAGCTGGAACTTACAGGTAACTTAACTTAGCCTAACAGCCTCATCTGTATATTAATAATAATGTCACCTGATGTTGATCACCTGTTTTTTTTAAATATTGGTCATGATACTGGAGCTCTGGATTGGTTGAAATTTCTTGAATTGAAGCTTATAACTTTCTAATGACTCACAGCTGCAAGAGGCTCATTTTAAAATTCACAAAACAAAGTAAACAGTATCAGACTCGTTGTTAGTGCAGAGATGGCATGAAGTCCACTTTAGGAAGTTCAAAGCTACTTAAAATTGTTATTGTATGGCAGCATTTATCAGTATTTGTCACATAATTTCTCTGTGTGGAATCTTAGGGATGTTTGTTAGTTTTCAGTGTTACAGTCACCAAATATCTCTCCCTTCCTCTCTTTTACATACACTCGCATTACATCTCACTCTTCAGGCTGAATTCTAAACACAATATGTATCCAGTGAGACATTTTTGAGTAATTACAGCAGTGCAGCCCAGGCGCTGGTCATCCTTAGCTGCCTGTTAAATAGTGCTTCCAGTTTGATTGAAACGAGCAGAGTGATGCAGAGAGTATTTATAGACGAGACCCGAATTAGCATGTAATAGTTTGATTATGCAACATTCACACTCTCACACACATCATACATGCAGACAGGCGGTGGCAGCAAAAGGCACCTTATAAAAAAAAATAAATAAATGTACGCCTATCTATATTTCTTATTTTTAATGACTTTTGAAATATTTTGTTGTCTAGCAAATGTCTCAACCTGAATTACAAGAATTTGCATTAAGTAAAGTTAGAAAACCACAACTAGACTCATTTCAGAATTACCACAGGTTCCATTTAGTGTCCCCCATAATGATCAGTTAACCTCGTCTCTGAGACAGCATCTGAGACATAATCTGGAAATGTCTTTAATATATCTGACAGCTTGTGCTGTCAAATGTTTAGTAACACCGTAAGGACAAGACAGGATGTGTTTATTAAGTTTAAACTTAAACAGCAATCTTTTTTTAAAACCTGGGGTCAAAGTACTTTTGTATCCCCAAGTCTCCCAAACCAGCTACGTTCTCATTGTTACTAAACTAAACTTATTATTTTATGTTTTGGATAACACCCAATCAAAATCCGAACTGAACTTTCCCCCTCCCCTAACATGTTGTCTAAATATAAGAGGGTAATGTATGGCACTCTGTCATGGGAGGAGAAAGCTGGATTATAACTGATATCACTGAAACAATGTGCCGTTGGTATCTTAGCTCTGCTGGGAGGATGTAATGCAGCGGTGATTTCTCAGCTTATGCATCAGTCAAAGCTGCTTTGTCATAAATCACTGTGCGGCAGGCAGACTGTAGACCCAAAATGCAGGACTCATTAGACAGAAGTGTGAACTGAAGATGGCGGCTTTAATACTGAAGACGTGCCAGAAACAGAATACAAAACAATCCAAAGCAGGAGCCAGGGTTTCACACAGAGCACGCGGCATGAGGGGGGGGGGGGGGGGGGGGGGGGGCTGATAAAGAACTGAGAACACTGAGGGCTTAAATAGGAGGAGTGTGGACGTGATACAGGGGAGGGCAGGAAAACAACCTCTAGGAATTACAAACTACAAAAATACAAAATAGATCAAAATTCTTTGCATCATATTTGACATTAGGGGTTATTACTGTAAGTGTGCTATTGCACCAACTGCTAGAAGATAGTCCAGCTTAATTTTTGCACTTTGACTCATCTTTTTAGACGCTTTCTCAACCCACAATTTCCTTTTCTGAGTCAGCATCTTTCCATCAGCTCACATTCACACAGCCCACTGTGTGGCTTTTTGGACGGAAGTATGAGTGAGTGTCACACAACGTGCCATGGGATCTTTGTTTGACAATAAAAGCAATAAAATGAGAATATGGATAAAGGAGATGCAGTGCCCGGTTTGCTATCAGTTCATTGTTAAGCTTCAGCTGTGGAAAATACACCTAAAATTGATGCAAATTGTGCTGCTCTGTTACAGAATAGCAGTATAAGAGATTGTATAAATCCCAACACAGTCCAATATTTTGTAATATGTGTGTGTAGATAATCGGTGTATTTCTTCTGCTTCTTCTTCTAGTTATATGTAATTCATTAGGTTTCATAAAGATATCATGGTGACTATTCTGTGAATGTGCAGAGAAACCTTTTGATTTATTTTATAATAAAGTCTTGCGTCTGTGCCATGCAGCATTTTCTGTAAAATATCACCCTGCACAATAAATTGGCAGCAGTGATTTACTTTGCTTGCAACACTGTTTGCCCAAGTTTGGAGCTTACATAATGACATTTTAGGACCCATTTATAATTTGTTAGTGATTGCCAGTTTGTGTTACTGCTTTGCACAGGCTAGCCATGCAGATGTCTAACACTGGCCAGAGGAGAAAAAAGCACATTTGAGAAAATCCATAAATGTTGCTTTAAAACAGAAACAGGAACCTGTAAAGGTTAGCTGAGATCTACTCTCCAATTTGACCTCCTTACAAGGGATGATCAGGTTTAGCATTTTGCTGTTAATCCTGTAACTTTGTATGTAAGTTTAATAAATGTCAATACAAGATAAGCAAATCCTCTTATTACATTTCCCTTCATATTCATTTGATTTAGTGCAGCAATTTGACAACAAAAAAATGCTCACGTAAATGTAGAGCAGGGCTACTTTCTCTAACCTTAAACAGGTCATTTTACAGTAATTGCCGTTTTCACTTGACCTTTACTTGCTCTTTTTATTGGTCCCAACTGTATGAAAATGCAAACTTTTTACTCCTTGTTTAATTGAGGTCTTCAAGTAGACCTTTAATGTTCATTTTCGGCTTAATATTTTTATTCTTAAACTACTAGAGTAGCTTTGCTTGATTTACAGTTAAAAATAATATTTATTTATCAAAAATTGGACCTTGGTGCAGTCCCAACCAGTCATAGCACCCATCCTTGTAATGCTAAAGTCCCTTTAAGGGAGCTTTCCTATGATTGGCTTTGGCTCACAGGAGTTAATCGCACAAACACTAACCTCAATATCTGAAACTTTGAACATATTTAATATAGACATCCTCAGAAAGATATAGATATAATACAAATATGATTATGATTAAAACCAAGGGAAGTCAGAGTCGTTTCCTTTGAAAGAAACGGTTCCTTTCAGTGACCTTAGTGTGACATGCAAAATAGAAACATGAGTTAGATTGTCTGCTGAAAGTGTCTGTTTATGTGTTGACAGATGGTATGTTTGGGAGGTGTCACTCTGTTCCAGTGAAGGAGATTTACACCTACGATGTTTCTCCATCTGTAGTGCAACACTTCAGGATGCTGCTGGAGAAGCTGTCTAACAGAGGTAAACACATGCACACACACGGACTGCTTTTATTAGCTCACATGTATGTTTGTACAGGACATGTGTGCACACAAAGTGACCCACCGCTTTAGCTTCTTGAGAGTTAAACTGGGTCTCTTTAAAAGTCATGCTCACATGCAAATTATATGCATACTCATAGCTGCATCTTTTGTAGGAAATAATGTTGAACTAATTTGGGATGATTTTCCAGACTAAGTTAGAGAACATGTGCTTAACCTTGTCATAAAAGAAAACAAGATTTGTTCTATACCGTAACTCAAGTGTGTTCAGTGCTTCAAGTATCCTTTTATGGGAGTTGGCAGTTTCTCCCAACTTTAATTACCCCACAGCAGCTTGTCCTTATAAGAAGGACGCAAAGCACTAGAATGCACATTGAAAATGGATAATAGTTTCTCAATAGTGGTTTGTAATTATTATGTCCACTGGCTGAAATTTTGAATGACTAGGAATTTTTTGTTCAGCTTATTTTAAATACTTTCAATGCCTGGACAGAGATCTTGGATGTTGTTCCTGGAATCTGCTGGAGCCACGTCCTCAGTTTGAGGTCATTGCACCACTGATGCCTTCACCTTCCACATCCTCTCTAGCTCTTCTCTCAGTCCTTGGTATTTATTGAGCTTCTTGTGTTCCCTTTTCTTGATGTTACTGTTGTTTGGTATTGCTACATCAATCACTACGGTCTTCCTCCTCTGCTTGTCCACCACTACTGTGTCCAGTTGGTCAACCATCACCAGATTGTCCGTCTGTATCTGGAGGTCCCACAGGATCTTAGCTCATTCTCAGCCACCCACGGAGGCGTATCCCATTTTGACCTTGGGACTTCCATGACATACTGGGCACAGATGTTCCTGTATACTATTCCAACCACTTGGTTAGCCACTAGCCACTGAGAATTCTTGTTATGTGTTGCATCCTTCTCTTAAATGCTCTTCCAGTATTCCTCCGTCTCCATCCTTGGTGGGGGTGCTGTTGTCACATTGGTCCCCTGCCACTGAGAGTGCACCTTGGATGGTTCAGTGGAGAATATCTGGTTTATGCTGGAACACTGAGCTTCTCGCTGTTTTGATGTAAGTCTAGATTTTGGATGTTGAAGAATCCATAGGTCCCATATCGTCTTAATGTAATCCCTTTCACTGGGGTTGCATGTGTGTTAGCATTCGAGCAGCTCCCGATTCTCATCTTGTGTCCAGTAGCCCACCTAATATGCCCTTTCCCTCTCAGGGCTTTGTTTCCTCCCAGTCTCGAGACAGGGATCTTTCACATGCTAGGCGAATATGCTAACCATTACATTATATCCAAGCAGAGAGCATCCTCAAATCAGATTCTATTTTTTTTTCTTTTCAAAAGAAAAGTCCATAAGGATGAATTTTACTCAGGGTTATTCTTCTCTCATGCAGCCACTTTAAAGCACTCCTCTCTCTGAAAGCACTCCTTCCTCCTCTTCTTCTTCTTGCTCTCCAGCAAAGCTATTTGTTTTCTGCCCTGCACAGATGTTTTGAACATAAGGCTCATTCAGAGCATATTAGCAAGTAAGGAGAGAGGAAGTGAAATTAGCATTGTTTAAAACCGTGCACAAACTTGCTTCTGTGAAGTGAGACTTTCAGATAATCACCATCAATTGAGCAGAGGTGTTGTAGTGAAGAGACAGACTTTCTGCTCTTTCGATCAGTCTGAAAGTGATGAAGCTTCAGGTGACTGATTCCTGTTGACACAGTTACTGCATGGAATGTATTAAAAACTTCTGGGATGAAGAGAAGGAAAAAAAAAAAGATCCACAGCTGTTCTCAGTGTAGACAGATCCTCACACTGATGACTGTCCTGGTGAAAAACATGATAATAGCAGTTTTAACGGTGGGGCTGTAGAAGACTGGACTCCAGGCTGCTTCTGCTAATCACTGCTATGCTGACCTGAAGATGCGTCCCGTAATTTCTGCACTGGAAGAAAACTGAAAACCTTTGAGTCCTATTTGGTGTGTCTGGCATCCTACAGCGAGAAACATCTTTAGAGTCACTATGATGTGGCACCATTAAGGAAACACAAGCTAGAAAGGAGAAGAGAACGAAACAAGAACGAAAGGAACCAACGCAAACAGAACAATCAGCAAACTGGGGCTCCCGTTTCACTTACAGCAACCCACTTCACAGCAAACAAAAAGACACAAATTCATATAAGAAACATCTTCACCAGTTAAAAAACAAAAAAGCAGTTGTCTGTGGATCAAAACAAAAGTGTACTGTAACTGTAGGCATGTGTATGTGAATGTGTGTGTTTAAGTGTGTGTATGCATGTATATGTATGTGTTTGTATAAATGTATTTGTATGTGTACATGTATGTATGTATGTGTGTGTGTATATATATATATATATATATGTGTGTGTGTGTGTGTATATATATGTGTTTTTCCTCTGTTCTCCTGTTCTGTCTACCCCTTTTCTTCTCTTCCTTCCTGCCTGTCACATCTGGCAAGAATAAATAAAATTAAAAAAAAAATTAAAACATGAACAAGAAGAGCCTGAAAAAAAAACTTATAGAGCTATTCTTGTAAAAGCAAATATGTTTGGTATAACTGCATTCAGATCATCATTCTGATTGCAAAACTGCCAGACATGACAGGCAAAAAAACCCCCCAAAAAAAAACAAACAAAAAAAATAAAAAGTTTTCTCCACGGACGTCAGACCACACTGACTGGGCTGCTCTGTGCTGGACTTTTTTTTGAGTTTTGTGAGCTGAATTAAACAGGATTTTTCTCCTAAGTGGCAGTGTGGTGTTGTTTATGCATGTCCCAGATATTAGCTGTCAGTCATGCTTACTGTTGTTTAAATTGTATTTTCCGTTGGAGTCTCTGTAGGTGGCTGTCACTTAAGCAGAAATGTCAGAAATTCAGGGGACTTTACATTGCTGCAGTCTGCAGTATAGATTAGTCAAAGAGATGCTTGTTAGCAGCAGACATGCTGTTATAGTGTGCAACCTGTTTAACTCAGTGTTTTGTACTTGGAGAAGAGGGAAGAATAAGCAAATAAGGAAAGAATTAGTGAATCCCTTGAAACACACAACCAGTTTAATCCACAAATAGGCAACAAATTTAGCTCGGAAAATTCAACTCGAGTGTTTTCTGAGTCACTGTTCATGACGCAGGAACATCTTTATGAGAAGAGCTGCTGCAGAAGATCTAAATTTATTGGGGAAAAAGAGATGTTGCTGCCTACAATAGGATGCTAGTTTTATCTTCACGCAATTCCAGTTGTAATCATTGCTGCATGTGGAAGAGTAGAATGTATGTGTTTTGTCTGTTTTGTATTTATAACCACAGTATTTTTTGTTTTACTTTTACAATGTGAAAGAAACAAATGTGAAAATTGTCTTTTGAATATTATCTTTTTTTTTTTCTTAAAGGAATTAAATGAAAGTAGCCTGACCAAAAAAAATTGGTTGGTGCTGAGAGAGAAGAGAGTAAATGATTTTTGAATATTTTTAATGATTTATTTTCCTTTAATTATATGTCAAATTGAGATTCAGAAAATAATTTATTTCACTCGTATTCCCACTACCTAAATTTAGTGGGTTTGAACTAAGTTTGGCTGAGTTTGTAATGAATGGCTCACAGATATGAGGAGATTAACTGGACCAGTTATAAAGTACTTCCTGCCACAGTTCACTGTTGCATGCCACTACGTACATACTGAAAGTAATACATCAAAATCGCTCTTTATACCACAAATGACTGAACTAGGAAGGAAAGAAGCAACAATCTCGAGTGAGCATCATGACATGAATATTTATTTGACTTTATGGTTTAATCAGCCATTGCATAGCCTGTCTGGAAATGAACAGATGGATCAGTTCTCACCTTTCCTGCTGTAATAAGCTGCTGTTAGTGGACTGTACCACGAGAGGGAGGCAGAGACCTGCGTAACATCCCACTGGGCTGGATTTCATTCCCTTTCATCATGCAGCTTTGCTTTGAATGACAGGGCCTCATGTACACAGGAAAAAAAAAAAGAGGCCAGCCTTTTGTCCCTGCAACCACTCAAGAGAGAATGATTTCAAAAAAGTGCATTTCTTTTGGGACGAGTTTTTGTCTCTTGTTTTTATTTTACCATCTTTCTTTTCAGCTTGATTTAGTGCATTTCCTCCCTTCCTTCTGCCCACCCCTCTCCCAAAAAAAGGAAACAAAAAAAAAGAAGACTCCTCTGGTTTAATTCTCCGAATCGGCGCTCAGCGGGAGAGCTAGAGAAATATTCCGATTTCACAGAGGCGACAAGTTTGGAGGCATTTGTCAGGCGCTCTGAAGTGAAATGAATTATGCAAATGAGATGTTTGGGCCCGGCTGTCTGCAGAAGCCATTAGGGAGGACAAAACTCTAAAGACACTAAAGCATCTGCATTTCAGGCTCTGCTAGTCCACTAAAAAGATAACACAGTTTACTCTGTCCTTTTCCTTTTCCTGGTATAAACACAATCCTAAGCACACAGTCTCATCTGCTTGATTTTAGGATATGGGAACTGATGTCCAGCAGCCTAGTTCACAAAGACACGTGGACAGGAGAGTGCAGAGTTAGAGCAATAATTGGACATTTTCGGAAATATGCTTATTCCCTTGCAGAGTGATTTTCACATGGCATGGGTAGGTCCAGTCTTGTTTCCAGCCTTCATGCTAAGCTGAGCTACGCTATGCTGATGGTGTTTAGGCTGCAGCTTCAAAATGTTGAAGAAACATATTTATTCTAAGTAGAAGAAGGTAACGGTGACGTCTTTTTTACAGTGAGGCGATAAATTTGGGGGCAAGCAGCCAGCTGATTGAACATGTTGTAAACTGTAAACATTTTACCCAGATCATTTTAACCACTCTTTACATCTTATCTGATAAGTTTAATAAGCCCTATCGTCATCACCGTTTTCACCTGCAGTTTTTTTATTCTGTTTGCAGGGCAAACTTATTATGATCACTCGTCACTCCCTGCTGTGCCGAGCTTGGTGCTTTCCAGCAGGGAGTGACAGGGAGTCTCATTTATAAAAGAGTGCACAGGAACCATATTAAAAGCAAGTAAGTAAAAATTATTTACATAGTACCCTTCTAGATAAGGAACGCAAAGTGCTTCAAAACAACAATCAACAAATTAAAAAATACAAATATTAAAACACGACAATAATATCAACTAGCTAAAAGCAAGGCTATATAAATAACTCTTGAGTTTCAATAGAGCCCACAAATCTCAAATGTAATGGTGGTGCATTTAATTTCATTTGGCCAGAAGATGTCAATGACCTGCGTGCTATAAAAACTTAGCACAAAAAGTAAGAACATTTGTTTTTACTCAGTACTTCAAGTTCTGACAATCAGGGTTGTCATCACTGGAGGCAAGCTCAATGCAAAGAGATATCAAGATGAGATTCTGCAACCAGTGGCAACCCCATATCTCCACAGTATCGGACTGAACTGTTTCCTCCAAGATGACAACGATCACCTGCGCAGAGCGAGAATTAGCAGTGACTGCTTCCAGAATTTGTGAGCGGAGAGGATAGAACGGCTTGCCTGCAGTCCTGACCTCAACCCCACTGAACACTTGTGAGATCAGCTTGGGCGTGCTGTCACGAGTGACCAACGCAAACACACTGGCTGACTTGTGACAAATGCAGTTTGAAGAATGGGATGCCATCCCGCAGCAGTGTGTGACCAAGCGGGTGACCAGCGTGAGGAAGAGGAGGTGCCAGGCTGTTGTGGCTGTGTATGGTTCTTCCACATGCTGCTCAGACCCCTGTTTGTTAAATGAATTGTTTCTTCAGACTTCAATCATCCATCCAATAAACAACACCAAACAAGAGTCAATATCAGAATAAGCTGTTTGGCACTGGCAGAGAAGATTTGGCAAGTTTTTCATTGGTGCAACCCACATACTCAACTCTGCTGCTCAACCGGCAAATGCATTTTCCTTACAAATGTGGCACCAAGGGGACATAAGCAGGCTTTCCAACAGTATACGATTTATTGCCAAGAAGCATTTTTACAAAAAAGAAATAATTTACCAAACATAAATTTCCTTTTTTTGTAATACATTTTTTTTTTAATATGCATGCAAGATTTTGCTAATCTAAACAGGTTTGAAAGTGAACACCAAGATCTTAAACTGAAACTTGAACTTTATGGAGAGCCGATGCAACAGCGTTAAAATAGGTGTCAAATGAGGCCAAAAACAAAGGCACAAATAATAATTTCTAATTTCAATTTGGACACTATTTGGCTGAGGTGGGCAATATTTTGTAGATGGGGAAAAAAGCAGGAATCACAAAAGGCTATGTGATGATCAAAACTAAGAGCCTGGTCAAAGGTAACACCTACATTTCTCACATTCGATTGAGCCAGTGATGATATTGAAAGTCCAAGTGCACACACAGGCCAGAAATAGAATTGGTTTAAAATCTCACTCGCGCTCTCTCTCCCCAGTGTGGAAAATGTTTCCGTGAGTTTGGTTTTCCACACAGCTGTACACAATCTCCCATTTGTTTTTATAAACCTCAACTTCTGCGTGTGACGTCTCATTACATGAGACCCTCTGCCAGAGCCGAGACAATCCATGTGTCCATAAGCTAAGTTAAGGCTACAACTGATGGTTCGCTCTATAATTTATAACTTCAGATTATTTTTGGTTAAACATTTAAAACTGTTGTATAATTGAAAATTATAAGCCAAATTCAGATTCCAGCAGCTCACACTAATGTCTCAGTACTTTTTTTTAAACAGAAGTCTAAGACAGGCATAAAAAAGATGTTAATTATGTTTTATAAATAACTTAAACAATAAATGGATCATGTTATTAACTCATCCATCACCAAGCCAACTGTTTTAGCCATAAATTATACTTTTAAATTCCACTTCATTAGCTTAAGTTATAATTCCACAGCTGCAGTTTGTGCGTGTTTCCTCTTCTAAGTGAGACTAATTTCAGTACATGCCCATATAGTAACAATAAACTTCTCAAGTACAGTGTTATTATTGCCAACAGGGGTAATGTAAAAACCACAAAAATAAGACCTTTAGCACTCTGTACATTTGCCTCTCTCTTTCTTTTAAAATGGCTTGCATCCTCCACAAAGTTATTACTGCAATTCTCCCCCTTTATCCACACACATGCACGCACACACGCACGCACGCACACACACACTGGACCCCCCTTCCACTCTGACTGTTCACTAAAGGCCCTGCAGATGTGAAGTCATTTGAAAAACCACCTCGTCAGGGTCACAGCTGCTGTTTGCCCACAGCAAGAATGGTCCTCTTCAGTTTGCACACAACACCAAAAAGATACAAACCTTTTTGCACCACCTTTGAGAGACTAAACAGTAGATAACTGTTGCATTTATTCTTATTATTGGTTGTCCTCTGATTTCTTATTTGCTACAGCTTCATATGGAAGGATCAGTTAACTGTAAGTCATGCAAAGTGTTCCCTTCTGTCTGATGTTAGTTAAAGGAATTTTTGCACAGCAGTGACTCCAGACTTTGCATCCCACCGCTTTCTTGTTTGTGGTGTTATATTCTATTGAGGTGGCTGCGGCTCAGGAGGTAGAGCAGGTCATCAACTAATTGATACTGTAGGTTGGTGGTTTGATTCCCTGGCTGCTCCAGTCTGCATGCCAAAGTATCCATGGGCAAGATATTGACCCCCCAAGTTGCCCCCAGTACATTCATTACAGTGTGATTGTGTAGAGTACAAAAGCACTATATACGGACCAGTCCACTTAGCATTTATTTAGTTCTACAGCATATACATGTTCATGTAGCTTCATATAGCTCAGCATCTGTTGCCTTCATGGATCATCAAAGGTTTTCTGTATCCAAAGTCTGAATATATGTGATTCTTTTGTAGTTTAGAGACAAATATACAATACAGACAATTGAAAATGCAGCACGGTGCATTGGTTCTTCTGTTTTGTTTTGTTTTGTTATTTGAGGTTTTTTTTTTGTGCTTTGTCGCTATTTTTGCAGATTCTTGACACCATCTTTTGTTGCCAAAGTTGTCGCTGTTGTTAAAGCGTGGAGATTTGTTGGGCCAAACTTGTCATGACTTTTTACCTGATACCTTTTTCTCACCTTGCTGTGTGCTGTTTTTTAGGGCTGCAGTGATTGTAATTGGACTTCAGGTTGTGGAAATTAAATTTGCATAAATACGGTTGATAAATCAAGCTCTAAACTGGTGGAAGGCTGCAGTGTTTTTGCCCATGGTTGTAATTAATGTGGCTCTTAGTGAATATGGCCGATGGTATTTGTCGAGCACACGGGCATAATTTAGCAACTGTGGAAGAAGTAGAACAGAAAATTGTGAAAAAAAGAAAATGCAAAGTAAACTGGAGCATTTCCTCTTTTTCTATACTGACCTCTAACCTCATTAATCTGCCTGTGTTTCTGGAAATCTAGCTCTTGCTCTTCCTAAAGATTGTGAATGAAGGGACTCGACGCAGCCTTGATACCAAGTTAGTTTTTATTTATATTTGCCATATCAGAATTTTTATTACAAAATTGCCTCGAGGGGCTTTTGAATCTGTACAGCATTGTAGCAGCCTATATTCTTATGATTTCCTTTGACCTTAAACCTTCCAGGTATATGATCACATTTTAAATTCAGTCTTATTCCTTTCTGGACCGCAGTCTCATTTATTTAGTTGTGAAAGCTTCAAACTCTGACAGCCCTTCACCTTATACTTCAACTGGCCGACAACCTCCTGTCCGCTTTTCTGTGGTCGGTTAAGTCTGTGAGAAGCGTGGCGTCACTCTGAATATCCTGGCAGGGGCTCCAACGTTTATTAACCTGTCGTGTCAGATGCCGTCTGTTCACCCGCCGCTAACGCCCGTTTTCTCAGCCACTGTGGCTGCCATTAAAGGCTCAGTTTTATGTCTCTTTGATGGCAAAAGCTGGCCTGACACGCTGTGCAGCTGTTAAAGAGAGGCTTGTGCCTGATTCGTGGCAGTTGGGATTGTAATTCATTTTGTGGGGGTCTAAAGGAGGTTTCTCGACGCTGAAATATTCTGAAATGAGCAGCACTCGTTTAATTGCGTTCGCAAATGATACAGGCAGAAGTGTAAATTCAGTTGTAAAAAAAAAATTGTGCTGTTGTTGGTTAACTAGAAAGTGTATGAGATCTTGGCAGTGCACGAGATTACTGCCGGCAGCTCTTTCCAGTTTTACTACAACACGCTGATTGTTCTTTGATCCGTCTTGCGGAGCTAAAATGTTGTAGACAGGGATGTTACAAATGGACAACCTGATTTCTGCACAAAGCTCTTCCTTTATTTCACTGTTAAGGTGAATTTATTTTATTGTGATACACTCATGTTGTGTGTTTTCTATTAAGGGAAACATTTATTAAGAGAAGCTTGAAGTTGAAGTAACACTTTATGATGACTTGTACTATATTGCTAGTGTACTACCAAAACTACAATAATATGGTAATTTATATTAATTTTATATATATCTAAAAAAAAACAAAACAAAAAAAAAACAGGATGAAACCAAAACATGATACAAAAAGTGTCTGAAAAGGCTTTTATTGTAACAGTAATAACTGGAGGATTTCTTGTTTTCCCAAATTGGGTTGCTACACCCCAAGTGGTTGTGATGATCGTAAAATGATTTACATTTTGAAGTTTTATCATTATTAGACACGGTTCTTCTGTTGAGATGGTAATTTAAAGCAACTATAATCACCAGAGCCAAAGTGAGAGGAGTCACTCATTATGATTATCCTTGAGATAATTATTACATTTATGTATACCATATATCATTTTATAGTCAAGCCTTCATTTCTGATGTTCATTTTGCGTTCTGTTATAAGACTTTGAAAACTCTAAACTCTTGTAATTCATATTATTGCTGTCAGATTGTGTAACCTTGCAATTCCTTTTGTTCAGTTCTTATTCAGGTGAATGATTGAAATGCCTCTTTTGATAAGCCTAGAAAGGTTGCCTTTATTTATTTATAAGTATCTTTAAGTTATGGAACATAAATGTTGTCAAATCCCATTTTAGTGAAGTAACTGTAGTTTGGAGCTATTTCACACTTACAGTTATTTTGCATGTCACATATTCAGGTGTAGGCAGTGGTACAGTATATGATGTTAATCATTCAGGACGGGGATCTCATATTAATACCATAAAACACTGATATTCAGCAGCAAGTTTTGTTAGGCAGCTCTCACTAAGTTGGCCGCTTTGAACTGTTTGAACTGATGCAGTTCTAATCTGCAGGTCTGTGTCCCTGCTGACTTTGACTTCACCTAGTCTGACTTTTCCAGGGTCTATACTGCCAATCAGATTGTTGCTGTCAGAATTCAAAGCTGCATTTCTCTCAGCTGCTCTTTACTGTCATAGTTCATGTTTGTTTTATTCTTTCCAGCAGTTTCTATTGTTGATTTATCAATATTTCCCTCAGTTTTCACTTCCCTCAGCTCAGACTGTAGTAGTTCCTTTTGCCTCTGAAACTGACAGGGATGATGTTTTCCTCCTCGTTTCAAGTGCGCGTCCTCTGTGGTGGACCCAGATCTTGTGGCATCACATCTGGAGCCACAGTCTGCATTACTGGAATCTTTCAGCAACGTCATCGCTCATCTGCCAAATGCCTCCGTTCGTGTTGTGCTTTGCGCAGAGCGGCCATATTTCCAGTAACATTTTGTTCCGCTACCCCATCTGCTGCTGGCGCCTGCTTCTCTGTTCAGTTGCCAAAAAAACTGTGTTTGGATGCATGTTAAGTATAAGAAACAGACGTGAATGCCCAAGCAGCTCATCAGGCTTGTCCTTTTGTGCACTCGCTGTAATGCAGAACATTTATTTTTTGACATGTCCAGTAAATCTCCAGGAATGTCTGACTGACATTGCTGCAGAGAAAAGCTGACAACTAGGTAATCAAACTATTACCTATAATAGAAGAAAAAAAGACAAACTACTCATTAGTGCTTCCTCTTGGACACTTGTTTAAACAGCAGATACAAATAGCTTATGCATAAATAACAAACAGGGACAATTGATACACAATCAAACATCAGAGAAGTTGGAGAAACTCATCAGTTTCATTGAGACTCTTGACAAAACACACAAACAAACAAAAAACCCCCCAAACAAACACCTGGAGCAGCAAAGCGTATCAAAACCACCATGTAAAGTTTTGGACAACTAGATTTGTTGCTTGACCGGCTGACCTCGATTGAGAAGACTGTTCTAAAATCATGTTGAAGCTTTTTTTTCAGCAGGCTCTGTGGCTCAAAAGATACACATTGGACTTCTAGGCACTTACAGTAAGATGAAAT
>VUQJ01010797.1:16772-32673 GCA_015108635.1 Andinoacara biseriatus
CTCAGTCACGATTTATAACCCCGACCTATTTTGTAGCATGCTCTGCAGCGTACGCTGTATGATTATCATTTTTCTCAGAACTTTGCAGCACCCCCACACACTGTGTCATCCAACAATAACAGGCAATTATTACAGTTTCACTTAACAAATGATTGTTATGCCATGTACAGCTCACTGATGGGAACAGGGAGGCTCTATGTGTTTTGGAGTGTGTGTTCTCTAGGATGGCGGCCAGCACCCTACAGACATCTAAGCTGGCAGGCAGGCCCAAGCAGGCCCGGCACTAAGATCAGACCTCAGGCAGCATCTCTTTCTTCTCCCAGTCGGGGCCGTATCATTCTGCCTGCATGGTGTGTGTGTGAGTCAAAGTGGCCCAGACAGGGCCGTTCTTTTAATCAAGGGTGTCTGAAATCCGTTAGGACTGATAACACACTTGCAGGAAGAGCTGTCAGTCAGCTTCAGGAGGAACAGAGAGGGAGTAGAAGAAGGAGGAATGGAGGGAAAGAGCCATGGCATGAATAAAAAGATTTAGGACAGTGAGATGGAGGCGCGGCGGGTACAGTGCAGAGCGGATAATTGAGGCGTGTATGTGTCTGGAGAGCGAGAGTAAAGTATTACACTGTCACTCCATTTGTCCGAAGGCAGGCCGTCTCCCAGGCATAGTTTGTTATGGCTAAGCCCGAAACAAATGTATCTAAATGAAAGATGTGAACACCGCGACACGGACATGTTGTGCTTCATAATGTGGATGCGTTGTCAAAAATAAAAATGATGAAGAATGACCTTCAACTTCCCGTCTTGCAGCTGGAGCTCGTGGGAAAATATTTAGCTTTGCATGAAAATAGCAAAAACTCAGCTGGGACTCGGATCAGTTTGGTGAATCCATTAGCACCTGACATGCCAGGATTCATGGCGTTACACATAGTTTTTTTTTTCCTAAAAAATATTATAAAAGGTAAATCTAAATTGCTGGTCTGAAAAGTGAAACCATTTCAAAAGTGTATTAAACCTGCATTCTCTCTGATGGCCAGCGTGGGGCAGCTCCTCTGATTGCCTAACAAAGTCCGGTCATACAGGGAAACAGGCCCCCAGCTCCCTTTTCCAGTGAGCTGCTATCATTGATGACTGACTACATAATTGGCAGCATTATAGTGCAATAGTAGTGAAACAGCATGATTCAAATGTAAGCAAAAAAGTAGACCAAGGTAGTGTTTGTGGAAACTTTAAGCAAAAGTATCAGATAACCTTCTAATTCCTCAGGAGCCTGCACAGTACCATCTCTCACTGAAATAGAAAAATGTTTTCTACCTGCAATGTTCTATCTTGGGTCGAGCTCTGTAATTAGTTGTTTAAAGTGATTTTCCACCATGTAAGAACATCATCAGATAGAGTGCAACTATCAAGGGCTCGGCTGAGTCATTTATTTATATTTGGATCACACCATCACCAGCCGCCAGCATCTCCTCGCTTGTGTGCCGTCGGAGCCTGGTTGTACTCTAGGGTGTGTTTTTTGCCTAGAGGGGTTTCCACCTTTAGTAGGAACAGTCTTATTGCATTTTTTTTTTGCAAAGTGTTGCACTTTGTTGGGTTGTTGGTTCCAAAATCACTATTGGCGTAGCTCCCTTTCTGGGTACTAAATCATCATTGCAGTTGACACGTGGCTCTTGCTCTCAGGCACTTTGGGCTTGTGTTGCTGTTGTAATAATTTAAGGGTTCCTTATTATAAAAAAAAACGGGTTATGAAAATGATATTGTCATTGTTTTATAAAAGCTGTCGTTATTTAGCAAAATTCATGTTCATAGGAAAGATTCAAGTTTTTGATCCAGGTACTACATTTCTATCAGGTCATTATAACTTTGGGGAGAAACGCAGAAATGAGACAGACAGTTTTGGTTATACTTGACCTGTCATGTCTTTGTTTTCTATTCCAAAAATTTTTTGCTCAAATTGTTTCTCTGTTTGAAACATTTTGCTGCCGTTTCCTTTTTTGTTTTTCTTCCATTTGGATCTAGTTTTTGCGATCGCCCCGTTCCGACTCCTGGCATCTCTGCTATTCCTGTAATTGAGCCAGTTTTAGCTAAAGTGAACTGAGGGCCCGGACTTTTAAAACAAGAGTGAAGTTGGTAACTCTCCCCTCGCGCTGTTCGCTCTCCCTCCCTCCCTCCCGTTGTCTTTTGCTCTCATTATACTGCTGCTGTTTTGGGTGATGACTCGATCTGTTGAATTTGCTGTCACACGCTGACGGGAGGGGGGCCTGCATGAAGATTGATGTCTTCATTTTCTGAAATGCCCTGGGCCAAATTAACATTTATTGAGTTACATCCAAATTTTGCTTTTATGAGAGTCTAAAATAGGACCACATCTTCTGAGGCAGATATTAAATGACGGAGAACGGCGTGGGACACAAACACTCCTGATTGTTTTAGCTTTTATTGTTGATCAAGGTGGGGAGCTTAAATCGAAGTGCAGGATTATGTTCTAATTTGATGCCTGCATCATCTACAAATCAGACTCTGATGGGCATTGTTCTTTCACTTTCTCATGGGTGTTGATGTTCTATTGACAGTTGTTAAAATGCTGGAGCGTAATTATTCTCCAGCCTCGGGGGATCCATAACTCACATCTTCACTGCAATGCGATGTGAAGGCTGTGGCAGGTTAAGCAACGCAGACTGACAGAGCAAATATTTGCAGCGTCTATTTAAGCGGGAGGTTTATTAGGGCAGCAGAGTGGGCTGCTGTCATTTCTGCTTCCAGACACGCGAAAAGGCTTTCTGTCACGTTTGCCTTCCCTTCCGGAGTTGACCCGAAATGTGGCGCCGTAGAAGGATCCGGTCGCACGAGTTAGGACAGAAGCTGCCTTTTTTATCAGAATTTAACTACTAACCTCTGAATCTCCTCTTTTTTAATTTGCGCAAACAGATTGTGCTTTTTTCCCCCTAGTTTATAGACAGCAAATGCTCTCACATCCCCGATGGAATATGCACAGCATAGCAACAAAACCAGTTAGAGACGGTCTATAATTAGCTTAAGTGAAGCTGTACCTCTCCATCCTACACACACAGTGGAAAATTGAAAAAGTATGTTTAGTGGGAGTTTTGCTATGGTTGTTAAATTGAGGGCTGCACATTTACTGAGAAGTCTTCACCAATTCAGACATCAGGGAGATTGGTACGAGGTGGCAGCCTCCTCTTCAGACACAAGGTATAAGAAGCTCAAAAATATGTACCATCTTTCCTCAGAGTTTAGGTACTAAGAGGTAATACATATAACTGCTTGTGTTACGTACATTCATTTTAACAAGTTATAACTCTAGAACTGTAGTATTCTCTCTTTCGTGATCCTATTTCATGCCTAAGAGGAGTAATGAGTGAGTTTTGTGCAGGCAGACACTGCCTTTGAATTGGAAGCCGACTGTATCATCAGCCGTGTTCTTATAAATTCCGAATGAAGGTTTGAGGAAATGATCGATGCCAGTTACTCTTGCTCTCTTTGTCAGACCCTGACATCTTTCTAGTTTATGATCAATGAGCTGGACAAGGTTCTGACACTGCAGATGCCTCTAATTTTGTACAACCCAACACATTTCTAGCGCTGCCCTTTCTTTGCCTTTTCTGTTGTCTCCTTCCTCAAACAGACAATTGGTTTGTATTGATTTCCTGAGCATCATTCCCGAGATGACTCATCCCTTTGCTCTGGGAGTCTGGCTCCATGAGGAAATGCTTTCTTTAGGTTTCCTGTTCTACTTAAGGTGAGACTTGTCAAGGTGGAAGGTCCCGTCTGGGCCTTGAGGCTCAGAATAGCTGCTTGTAATAGTAGGTGGGAAAGATTTATAGTGTATTCTTTCTTTAAGAGAAGTAACATCTTTAGTGGGGCCGAGGCTGGCAAGAGGTGCGCTGTAGTGCCCCTGAGGAGAATTTGGCCTTCTTCAACTGTTTTGTAAGCATTTGACAGGTGAAATAGTGTGGGAACTGCGGGGAGTGTTGCTTTAAAATGCTTTTTGTTGCGCTTGTCGGGGATGTGGAGGTGCCTGGTGAATGCTCAATAGCTCTGTAGGAGCCGCTGGTGAATGGTTGAGTGCTGGGGAGAAAATGGCTTCCTGCAAGAGTTGTGCAGATTGTTTCTGAGGCTCTTTTTTTTGTCGGGAATCTGTCCACATTTCTTTCCCCCAAATGCTGGCTCCCACAGAGGAGTTCAGAAACACTTCTTTTTGTTTTTGATTGATCAGTCCGACATGCAGTTTGCCTGTTTCTCAGCCTGGAGCCAGTTGGAGAGTCGCCGTATGAACTGATGAGCCACATGTTCCGCTGTGGCCCAGCTTGCTCTCTAACATCCTCTGCCTGGGGAAAGAGACATGCTACGGAGTTTATTGTAATGGCCCAAAACTGCCTCACTGTCCACACTCATTTTCATTGTTTTCACTGTTGGGTTCCATGTGTTGTGGAAATCTCACATGGGGTACAGTAAATCAAAATCAGTTGTAATTTTGTACTAGGCAAATATGCTTCTGATCAAACCAATAATTGCTTTGTTCGCTCACTCTCTGAGTTGGATCCAAGCGCCTTCAGGCTGGAAAGATCCAGCAGGGCTTTTTCAAAGGTGGAAAGACGGTTGGACGAAGACACAGCGATGGTGAATTGCCCATGTTTTGATGATTGGGTCAGTGGGAGGGTCAGACGAGGTCCTGAGAACCCACAAAAAATGCGGGGAGCTTCCTGCTCCCCTTCGTGTCGATTCACTGTTTCGCTTCATGTTAACCAACAAGAGAGATGAGAAAATCTGAGGCAAACAGAAATGGATGGGATAAATACAGGCAAGGATTTCCAGGTAAGAGAGCAAGGAGAGGCAAGCACAAATGGAGAAGAGAAAATGGCCTACATTGAAGGAAGCAGCCACTGACAGACAGTATATTGGATAAAGGAATGTGGGTTTTGCGGGAATAGCTTGTGGTTGCTTTTAGAGACGGAGAAAGTAAAGCGGAGAGCGAAGCCGAGTGAGGAATTGTTCAGAGCCAGCGCCTGGTGAGGGCCATTGTTCATCCTTCTCTTTTGAGCTGAAGGAGACAGGAGAGTTTCACACGCCACTCGCAGGCATCCTGCTGGGCAGCCCCGGAAGGGGGCTATTGCTGCCGGTAAAGGAGGCTTGGCCATAGGGATAAATTACTCTGAATGGAGGGGTCTGTGTTTGCCGTTTTCTCCCCTTTTCTAAAAGGAGCCAGAGAGGGAAAGAATTCAACCCCAACCACAGGTTGTCCGCTTTGCTTCTGGAAAGCCTCTGCTTTCCAAGTCACCAATTTAACATTGCCCTAAAAAACTCTCCACTCCCACCACCTCTGGAATGTTTCAGGGTTTTGTTGTCCCTTAGGGTCCGGGGTGGGTGTCTTATATGTTTCATAACTTCATGATGCGCATCACTGTGATGAAAGGGATGGAAAATGAATCCAAATAAAATTCATAGAAAAGCTGATATTGTCAACAAATGTTTGACCTACATAGTGAGATTACGGTTTTTACATATTGTGTAGTTTATGTTAAACTCTTTTATGTCACTAATAACTAGACATTTCATTGGCTGGAGGAGAGACTCTCTGGAGAGGAAGTTGAATGAAATCTAGACCCGCCATTGGTCAGCCTGCCAGGAAGGGCATATGCTTGCTGAGCTAAACTTTCAAAACAAGAGCATAGAATTGTTGTCTAGTAAAGCCGGTGTTGTTCTCTTAGACAAATGAAAAAAATAAAAATAAAAAAATTAGCTAAAACACCAAAAAGGCCATTATACCAGGGTGACCTGCCCAAGTGTGTGTGGGTGAAATCCTGTCATGTATTGTCATCGTTATTATTCTTCTCTATTCTATAATAAGCAGTGGCCTTAAAATTCCAGTATCAGCCCAGCTGTATTCAAATCTATCTTGACTGGTAATTGGATAGAGTTGATTGCCAGACTGTGTGTGTACATTGCGCAGGAATAAGTGTGTTTAACATGTGTGTGTCTGCGTGTGCTTGTTTGAGGCCTCCTATTAATGGCTGCCTGTTGGACTGATGTAGAAAACAAAGAGGTCAATATACGGAATCTGGCAAACTCTCACTCAGAGATCTTGAATTTTTACAAGCCCAATTTTTGCCCCAAATCCCAAATGTTAACATCATAGAGAGTCTGGTGCCAGCGTGGGGAGGTTAGAGCTGGGGAGCAGAGCCCTTCATGCTGCGTCAGTTTATAACTGGATATTACAGAGCTGGACCCCAGTGCCTGCTCTCCTCATCCAGTCAAAGCCCATAAAGTGAGTTACAGCTTGCCCGCATGGAATAATCTCCTCTTATTACACTTATCCCTTCAGTGTGAGTTCACATTCACAGACATGGACAAAATTGAGTTGCTAATACTGATCTGGCATCAGGCGCTGCCTTGAAGTCTGTTCGAGAGCACTGTGCTCGTTTGGTACTTTACACAGCTCAAATGAGTGTTTGTACAGATGACAAAATTAGCTGGCATTGGCTACATTTGTAATTTATTCAGGTGCTCTGATGTGTACAGTGGGGGAATTAAATAGGGCATGGGTAAAATGTGATTTGTGTGAACAGTTTGATGATTCAGCTTCACTGATCTCTATAAACTGGGGGTGTTGCACAGAGGGTCAAGGCCAGACGTTTTTGTCCTGACAGGCAGCTTGTGTAGCTCTCAGACAGTGACTCCACTGGACTGGACTCGATCTGGACACTAGTTGCATACAAGCAGAGCAAAAGTCTCAAACCTCTGAGTATAAACAGCCTGTTTACCTTCTCTGCATCTCTCTGAGTATATTCTGTCTGCTTTCATTTTCAAGTGAGGTTCACTGCTTTTACCAGCTGGAAACATGGTTGTGATTTTTGATACAGGCCACTTAGTTTAGCCTCAAGGTTTCCTTGTGAGGTTTGCATACCTTGGTATAGATATATTATTCTTTACTACTCTAAACAGAACTTTAATAGAATAATAAAGTTTGAACACGACACTGGAAGGATTTTATTGCTGATTCTGTCCCTAATTGGCAGACAGTGACTCTAACCTCCTGTCTTATCTTGTCTTGGCTTCGGCTGTAAATATGCAAATATTTTGTGAGTGTCACAACTTGTTTTTCATCTGAAAGATGTCAAACAGTTCTGAAAAACATCAGACGCTGCTAGAGTCCAATCTTTGAACTGCTTACTTCGTCAGGGCAGCTGTGAAACTGGTTTTTGATACATTATTGAAACCACCAGTCCCCGGTTCTTCAGGCAGCCAATGGCTTGAAGGCACCGATTTAAAAAATGAACAAGGTTGTGTGTACTCAGGAGCGAAAATGGGAACCATGATAATTAAAATATGCCAGTAGATTAACGGTTAAATCGACTAATGGACGGCTAATAATGCGAGCTCAGAGGCCTGTAGGGATTAGTGTAAAACCACATATTTACCGGAATGGGTATTCCGGTTTAAATAACTCGGACAGCATAAGCGAATTGAAAATTTAACCCAGACTGGAAAATCAACTGTTCTCAGAAAGGAAAGAGGGGCTCATTTGATGCTGTGACCTGTGAATCACTGGCAGAGGCCCCTGTTGGGGGATTTTAGGGTTTGGAGTGGGGATGGAGGGTGTGTGTGTGTGTGTGTGTGTGCGTGTGTGTGTGCTGATGGGGTGGGGGTGGGGGGTCAGTTGGCCAAAGAGTCAATCTGTGGATTAGAGCAGGCTTGGACACCAAGTGCTAGCTCAGCAAATTACCCAGCAAGCGTAGTGTTCACAGCCAGAGGCAGAGCTCAGAGCTCTGCCGTGTTTACACTGTCGGACTTGACACATGCATGCACACACACACAGACACACGCACATTCAAACAATCCTTTCTGTGCTAAAGCCTGTACACGGTTTTACGCTCCAAATGTCTCCCACTCTGACTGCAACGATGCTCTTTAATCTGTAGACACAAGAAACTTATTAATTCTTCATTTCATTTTCATTTAGTGCTAGAAGATTATTGAGTGTTTCCCACACATAGGCTTTACTTGTCTGATTTATATTTGCGATCTGGCCCCCCACCCCCACCACCACACACACACACACACACACACACACACACACACACACACACACACACACACACACACACAGGATCAATGATTTGATGCACTCCAAATGCACCAACTTGGATTGCAGCAAATTCATGAGCTGCTCCACCGACCAAGGCTGCAGAGGAGAACAAAGACTATCGCTAGCTGCTCATGGCGATGGCGTCCAATGAGAGCTTCACTGTGGAGGGGCAGCTGATAATTGATTTATTATTTTCAAGAGCATCTTTTTGTAGTGTATTAATTATTTGAAACACTGTGGGTTCCCCTTCTTTTGTCCATCCTTTTCATCTCAGCGGCATTGTTCACACTTCTGCTTTTAAACAAGCCAACCAAATGTTCACTCTCTGTGTCTTTGCCCTCCTCTCCGACTCCATGCAGAACACTGTTGCTTTCTCACCCACTCTTCATAAAAACACCACAGGAGTCCTCCCACACAGGCCTAGGACTGTCAGACCTGCAGCTCTTCTTCTGCCTTGCCTATGCTTCCACCATTCTGTACAACAGCTTTATTATCAGCATCAGCTTCTTTCAACACGTGTCGTCTTTGTGGAAAAACACTCATCCGGTTTCCCATCAAGCCTCAAAACAGCTTTCCAGCACAGAAAATGGAGGAAATAGAAGTTGTCCTGATGGATCTTTTATGTGTTTTCTCTTTGATGATTATACTGAATCCTTCATTCAAATCCCGTATATAGTGCACACACACACGTACACGTACACACAATTATTGGGTCCCAAAACCACATAAGTGCAGTGTGCAGCAGCCAGAGTCATCAGAGGAGGGTTACAGTAGTGGAAAGTGAAGCATATAGTACTCACACTCATCCCTCTTTCGGCGTAACTCCTCTTAAAAGAAAATTCGACTTTTCTATTATTTATTATTAAAAAAATAAAAACAAACTTGCATGTATCCCTTCCAGCTCATGTCCACTTACATGCCTGTTCAGCAGCCATCCACTCATCCCCGACCAAGTTAGCTTTATCTTTGAAGTGACTTCAGAGAGAGACTGCCGGCTGGCCTTGCATGACACTGTGTGTGTGTGTGTGTGTGTGTGTGTGTGTGTGTGTCTGTAAACTGTACATAGCTTCCCGCTAAGGCCTTTAATTCTTAAACCTTCACCGGCAGCAGGATAATGTATCACTGCGCATGTAATTATGCTGCATTGGTTCATTTTAAGGGAATAAAGGACAGTATCCTCCCATGTTGTTTTGGGTTACATTTAGTTAAAAGGCAATGACTTAGGTAAGTGTGTATGTGTTAGAGTGTGTGTGTGTGTGTGTGTGGCTGCCTGGCATTTTTTTTGCTTGGATCATGTACTGCACGCAGCGTGCAGAAATGAGGGTCTGTCTCCAGTCAGGTTGCAGGAGTGTTAACATGGCCTTAAAGGCATCCTAGCAAACACACACACACACACTCGCATGCACACACTCACGCATCCTCTTGCTGAGTTATGTTATAAGAAAGTGACTGAGAGCTGCAGTGTGATAAGGCTGGTGTTTTAATGAAAGTCTGAGATGAGCAGGTGTGAGAAGAACCCCGCTGCTGGACCAGCTGCCTCACTTTGAGCCGGTTCACTCTGTGTTTGTGCGTATGTTTTGTGCGTGACTGAGCAAACCAGGAGGATGAGCTTGAGATGACGCAGCTGTCCAGAGCGATTTTAAGCAGTGCTGTGAAGATTTGACATCAACTCTAAGCTTGTTTGTCTGGTACTTTGTTTACATATGCGGGTGCACAAACTGGATATCAGAAGCATTTTAAGAATTCCCCCACTTATAAAGCTTTGCCTGTGTACGACTGCTCAAGCATGTTGTTCCCCCACGTCTTTTTTTTTTTTACGCCAGCACGACTCAACATGTGTTGCTGTGGTTACCAGCTCGCCACATCAGGGCGGCCTGACCTACAGTCGGCAAATTAGTAGGTGGAGATGAGCCGATGGTAAGGAGAGGGACAGGCAGGCATGATGAGCTGTTCGGCATCATGCAGCCAGGTCAGCATAACCCAGAGCCACCGTGACCACAGGGAATTTGGTGAATGTGTTCCTTGAGTGTTGGTAGCAGCTTTACAGCTTTCATATGCTGTGAAAGAAAGGGCTCCAGATAAAGAGAGAGGGCTGATGGCCTGTTTATGTAGTTTATATTCATGAACGCATCACCAATCGATTTCTTTCTACCAGTCTAAAAACTGAAAGGCAATAAATCGTCTGAGAATCATCATCAACTCCTTATGGACCATTTTCAACTTTTTAAGCTTATTGTTTTGGCTTTATGGAGCATTTAATGTGCGGTTTGGTTTTACCACTGTCATCAACTGTGTTTTCAGCAGCAACTAGCAGTTACAGAAAAGCAAAAGTATGAGCCACCTGTCGTGGACCAAACAGTGGAAAGATACCAGCCGCAATGATTTAATAACGCCTCAGAAAGCCAGAACAGCATTGCGGTTCTTTTGTTCACCTGTGGCGATTTTCATGAATGAGAATCACTACAGGTGAACAGCCTTTTCCGTGTACATGAGCAGTCAGGCGCCTCATTCTGTCAGCAGCCTCACACAGCGAGAAGTGGCAAACGGCCGACACTGTTGGCTGACAGCGAGCCGGGGCGCCAGTTGTGTCCGTTCTCAGTGTGCAGTGCTGCGCGGTGCAGCTGAATGCAGTCGGTTTGGGACGGTTCGGGCTGAACAGTTGCTGACATGCTGAGTCGCAGCTGTTTCTCTCTCAGGCTACGCTTTTACAGCTCGACACCAGCAGCAAAAGGGTGGCAGGAAGACAGAAAACACACAAAAGACGGGACTCATTGCTTCTGTGCTCCTGTCCTACACCTTGCATTGTCAGATGATTCACTCCCGCCAGCCCCCATCCCTCCAGCCGAACCCAATTTCCCGCTTATCACTTTTTACAGCCGTGCGCTCACACACTGTAAGAAAGATGCAGCTCCGACCCTCCAGGTAGACTCCAGGGAGGTCCACGCCTAATTAACTAGCAGCCTTTTGACATTGTTCAAAGCATGTGGCCACCCGCTCTCCAGGCCTGGGTTACCATTGTGTGTTTTGGCCCCACTGCTCTCTCTTCAACCCTTCACACTCGTCAGTGAACTATTTAACAGCAGCAAATTGTAAAATGGTGAAACACAGGTTGAATATACCACCTGGTTAGATCTGAGACTCTTGTGCCATGCCAGCTTCCGGGCTTGGTTCTCGCTGTAGGCGAGTCAGGTTTAAACATGGCACCCAGGTTGGTTTGTGGGATGGTGTCTGTGTTTACCTTTTTGAGGACCACCTGTCTTGTTCTACACCAGGCCTGTTTAGACAGTTTAAGGCTATAGTGACCAGCATTGAAGACTCTTTGGTGGTCTTTGTTTTCTTTTTCTCTGCTTGAGGTTTTTTTTCTGACTCACAACTTGCATGCTGGGCTCTACCAGTAGCAGGTGACGGGAGAGTTTGATTGTCTGCTCAGAGATGACGGACAAACCAAGCCGCAGACCAAAATATGGTTTAAAAATATCCACATGCACATTTTTAGACCAACATCCATCCTTGATTAACTCGAAACAGCAAAGCTGCTGCTGCTGCACGTCCCTGTGGGACACACGCACACGCACACACACACACACACACACACCTCACACACACACACACACACAAAATCCAGATTCTCTTTGTTGGAAGGCCTTTGAAAATCTGCAAGTATGATAAGATCAAGGAATTTCCAAAAAGTTGATACTGCTCTAAGAGCTTTTTGTCTCTCTGAAACTTGTTGCCGCCAGTTTTCCGAACTCGCAGTTCAGGTGATTATACTGTACGTGCTCCTCAGCCTTTATTCAGTTGATGTATTGTTGCTAAACCTGTGCCTACAACTCAAAGTGAGCCACTGTCTCTATAAAAACAGCCCAGCATGTGATCTGCTATCTGTGTGATTCATCAGAGGCTTGTCATGCTGGTGCTCTTGAAAGCTCCGGCCTGCTAGGCCTGGCCACTGCATAGTGATATTGTTTGTGTTTGTGTGGCTTTTTTTTTCCGTCTGCAGCCTTACATAACAATCTAGGGGTGATAATTCCCTCTTTGTTTCTTTACTAGGTTCATGCTCTCAGAAAGAAAGATATATCTGTCATGTTGTACGCCGTCTGAGCTTTTAGCCGTCGTCATCAGTCTCGTCAGGGAACATCAAGATCTTTTTGCTTCCTTGATTTTGGGTTTTGAAGTAATGATTATGAGTTCAATGACAGGGTTACAGGAAAAACCCATGAATGTTTGCTATGCTTATTGGCATTTAACCCGCAAGAAGTTCGTGTGTGTGTGTGTGTGTGTGTATGTGTGTGTGTGTGTGTGTATTAAAATATATACATAATAAATAATCTCCTGTTCCTTTGGGTCCATTCTCACATTCGTTCACAGGAGGAAGATTTGATGACTTGATTTTCTGGTTTGATAGCTTTGTGTTTCAAGGGCATTAGTACCATAAGGCACAGTTGCTGCACCTATTCACTGCGGCGGCTTTTTTTGTGTGACAGAGTATTGGCACCATTATGACGACAACTGCTACATTACATTACTCAGGAACAGGTGGTACCATATTTCTGTTTCCTTCACCAACACTCATGTCTACACGTAGTTTTTGTCCAGTCTGACCCTGAAATGGTGACACATGATGTTACTTTGTATCTAAAAAACTTTTTGGCTGGTACACCATGTGAACTGTTGGACTCAGTCTGTGAAACTTTGCAGTACAGTGTGGTTGATTGCTTCCTGCTATACTGTTAAGTTTCTTTGGTTGTGGTTGGAGCCAGTGACCTATGCTTTTTAAAGTATGTTTGACAAATGCACGGCCTGTGATGTGGCTTCATGTTGACAAGACTCCTGCTCCAGCTCACAGACTTTAATTTAGCTCAGTGCAAACCTACACCCACATCTGAATAAAATACACATAAGCTTAAGGCCACAAATCCAGAACTCGGCAGTATAAGCGACCCATGTCGCACTGAAGAGTGCACCATGGGAAATTTCAGACTTCGGTCTGTCCGTAAGACAGGTAGTCTGTCTGTGATTACCCTGTCTTTCTCTCAGCCCCCCTGGGTCCGGGGACTGCAGGAATTACAGAGCATGCAAGAAAATGAGACAACTTTTAAAGACAGGAAGACTTGGATGATGCCATCCTTTTTTACCCCCCTGTGTTGGTGAGGAATTCTGGAGTAGAGGGTGAGGAAGAGGGGGAAAATATAAGGGAGGCAACTGAGGAAAGTGTGAAGAGGGGATGATGGAAAGACAAGAATGAGGAGAAAGAGAAGGAGAGAGGGAAATGAAAAGAAAGAGGCCATTAATTTAGTGCTGTGGGAGGGATCTGAAGGTTACTGAGCTCTCTCTGCCAGGCCCTCCTGGGTTGACTGATGCCTTTGTGAGGAGGCCAGGAACCACACACACACACACACACACACACACTCTCATGCGCGCTCCAAGAAACTTTGGGTTTGTTGCGGCAGGCCAGCTTCAGCAAAACAGACGTACACACACACAAATACACACAGATGGTCATTAATGGGCTTCAAAGTGAGAGCAAAATGGGAAACCTTTATTTATTTCCTCTCCTGGTTATGGTTTGCTGTGATGTGTCTGAAGATGTGGCGTCTTTTCTGTTTTTGTTTTTTGTTTATGTGTGGTAGTAAATCAGACCCTGTGTGTGTGTGTGTCTGTGTGTGTGTGTGTGTGTGTGTGTGTGTGTGTGTGTGTGTGTGTGTGTGAATGTATTTTGGGATACCCGTTGTTTATTGGTGTACAGATGCACAGTTTATGACATAAAAGGCCAGTAACTGATAGATCGCTTACTGCCTCATATTTGATGTGCTTAATTCATCCAAATGCATTTGTGTTGCAGCAGAGAGATTCTTGCTTGTTACTGTTCACTGTAGATTTTATTATTTTGTAGTTTGCATATAAAAATGTTACTGTACTGTGCTGTATACACTCTGGGGCGCTGTATCAATAAAAACACCAATTTCCACACATTCGGCACATTCAGTGTTTATGTTCCATATTAAAATCTGATTTTTAAAGGTTTTAATGGTGATTACAGGAACAAGTGCTGCTGTTTTGGATGCTAGGAAAAAAAATGTTCACCCCACTTGAGCTCATGTTTCAGTAACTGCTTTGCCTATTTGCTCTTCGCCGTTTGTGTGTAGACAGATCCACATTAAACTATGACCATCGTCACTGCTGCTGTTGTGTTATTAGCTGTTGTGTTATTAGTCATGTTGCAATACTTTTTTTTTCCAGAGGCATGCTCCTGAATCCGTTTCTATTGCAGGTTTATTTTTAGTCACGATTTTGGATGAAATGCTCACATTTACATGGTGAGCTCTACAGAGTCGTGCGTTAAACGAAGCATCGAAGCAAAAAAAAAAAAAAAACCAAAACAAACTTGCATCGAGCATTTTTTGTAATTGAGCTTTTCCAGTTACTCGACGAATCGCTGTAGCCCTGCATAAGAGTTTACGAGTAATCAGAGCAGCTGCCTGCTCAAGTGTACAGCACTACAGTGCCCTGCTTTTTAATTTTTTTTTGTTAAATTACGTAGTGTGATTTGATGAAGTGTCATTTTGCTAATTTGAATAATGGGCGCACTCAAGATGGTGATTACCGTATTATACTATCATGTTAAATATTCTTTTGAGACCTTTAATCGGCGGCATTAGCATTTACGATATTCAACCGTATTCTCAAAGAATGGTATATTACTGCATGTACATTTCTAATATGTTAATTATTTTTGTTGGTTTCACAGTTTCCACAATAAACGTTTAACTTAAATAGACATGGGTTTGTTTAAAGTGGTCATCAGTCACTTATCTCAGCACTGGAAGGCTGAGTGAGTCCACAGAACGGGGGTTCAGTATTGGAGATGTTACTGATATAGTTAACCTAAAAGGAACAACCTAAAAATAACACACTTAAGTCACACCTCAATGATTTTTTTTCTGTCAGATGAGTAAATTGACTACATTATCAATTTTGAGCGCACAAAAGCCATCAATCACTTTGTTAATCATTAGTGTCAGTACAGTCCAGCAGCAGTCCCATGTTTCACTGTCAGACTTTTTTTGAGGTTTAGGAAGAACATTCAGGGGAAAATCTACTTAATAAATCAATTTCTGCTGCCTTTCAAAGACACTCATCCTGCTTATCACAAAGGCTTTCAGTTGGAAACATCACAGGACATGTGTACACACACAGACACACACACACAGACACACACACACACACACACACAGCTGGATTAAACCTCCTCACTCTCAGGAGCTAAAACAAGTCAGGCTTAACTGCTTCTCTTACCTGTTCAAGAATCCTCCTCTATTACACATTTCACACTTTAAAATTTTAATTATTGTTAAGCGTCATAGCTTGTTTTGTCACTTTGTTGCTGTTTAACTCACTAAACAGTGTAGCGTCACCAAGACTCGGTGTGACTGGCAGCAAAAAACTGACCCGTAAAACTCTCCACAGTAGAAAAGAATATGTATTAGAAGCTGAAAGCAACAGGCAGCCTCTGCATCACCACACAGCTTAGATATTTAAGTAGGGCATGTGTGTCGAAAGGAAATGGTCTCAGCGTTTCAGTTGCACGATCACACATCCTTGAAAAGTTTAATTGCTCTGTCATTTTGGGAGCTGAAAGACTTTGAAAGGCTTGGCCTCACTGACTTGATAGGAGACGGCTGTTTTAGCTTATTTTACTTTATTCTATATCAAAGTGGTTTGAGGGAGGAAGGAATTAAGACTCGCATGTTAAACTTTTTCCAAAGCAAGGATATTAAAACCGCTAAAAACATCTCTCTTTCG
>VUQJ01010802.1:1304-21143 GCA_015108635.1 Andinoacara biseriatus
TTGAGAGGAGAAGGGGGGGAGGGGGCGGGGGGGGGGGGGGGGGGGGGGGGTCAGGGTAAATTCAGCTGTTAATCAGTCAGCTGACCTCAGGTCTGTTATGTTACAGGCACCGTATAAATAAGAGCTCAGATGGTGCTGCAGTGGTCCTCCTGCTCTGAGGGTCCCACCAGAACTCGGCCACCATTCAAACTACTGTGTTCATGTTAGAATTTATTATGTTAGAAGCTCCACCCACTCAGAGTTCAAGCTCAGTTTGTAAGGCGCAGCCAATCTTCCCCTTTAGCTCAGAAAGCTGGTTTTGTATTTCAGAGAGGAATGAAATGTTTTTGAGTCTCATGATGGGGAAATTCAGAGTTCAGCTATAATAAACATGCGCTAACATCGAAGAGTTTCAGGGTCTGAGACAGTCCTGCGGTGCAGGTGCTACCGTAGGACAGGCCAGGAGCTCTGATGGGAAACCTCCAGCAGAGGACCCAAACAAGCTGTTAGCTCCTCCCCCTTTAACACAACTTTCTCCTGACTGGCTGCTCCTCAGCACATGAGGTGGGCGGGGCTTCTGTCCTTCTCTCTGTGACATCACACAGAGCTGAGAGTAGAGAAAACTGATGAGCTGGACACATTAGAAGCCAAGCACGCACATGCACTGGATGAAGGGGTGCAGGAACAAAAAACAGCCTAAGGAAGACAAAAGGAAGTCTGCACACCGCAACCAGAACGCCCGTCTTACACTAGCAGTCTGAAGAAGGGCATTGTTGCCCAAAACGTTACACTTTTCTGAAGGTTCTTTCTTTATTACATTTTTGACGGGAGCGTTGCGGTGGGCGGATTTCCTTTTGTTTTCCGGAGCTCTGGACAAACATGAGAAACTGTCGTTAATCAACCACCAACAGATTTCAGGGATTTCACAGAGCTGCTTTATTAGAGGTCAAAGGTCAAGTTTGATTCAGACAAAACAGCTTCCTGCTGAGGATACAAAACAAAATAAATACAATAAAACTCTGTGTGTGTGTGTGTGTGTGTGTTCAGGCGGCTCGTGGGCTGTAGTACGGCAGCGCTCTGATGAAGGCGTCCAGGCGGCTGCTGAACAGCTCGCTCTCCAAAGTCTGCGTGGATGCAAAAACCGGGTTCTTCACGATGAACTCCACATACAGCTGAGAGACACACAGACACACTTCACAATAAAAGCACTTCCTGTTTAACACAGACTGAAGCCAGCAGCACAAAGAGGCGAGTTGACGTCATAAAAGTCCTGTAAGAATTTAAACCTACACACAAAATATTCTCTGATGCTTTTAACAGATTTAAATCCTTTATTTTCTTCTGGTTTGAAGAATAAACTCACAACAATGTGACAATATATTTATAAGTCTGCAATTTATGTAAGAACGAATTCCAACACAGAGAAACTAAAGATTTAAAGATCTGATGAAAACTGGGAGGGGTTCAAAGAAAAGGAAACATTTCAATAAAAGTGATTAAAACTGATAACATACAGTTTAAATACTCTGAAAGCTGCTGTAAGGATGAAGGTTTTAGAACACTCGTCAGTGTTTCAGGCTCGATATCAGAGCGGCTCATAAACACCTGCAGAGAGCTCTGTTGAAGCTACAAAGTTCATCATATTCTCTGACACAGGCCATCAATGTGTGTGTGTGTGTGTGTGTGTGTGTGTGTGTGTGTGACTCACGTTGCTGTAGATGTGCTGCAGTGTGTCTCTGGCGTTGGTCACTGACAGGTCGGTGTTCATGACGAACTTCAGACCACTTGGAGTCTCGTAGTAATGAAGGCGATACTTACTGGTCTGAAAGGACAGGAAGCCCTCCTTCCTGAGGACCGATAAGGACCAGAGACAGACAGAGGAGAGACAGGAGGACAGACGGGTAGGAGGACAGACAGGAGAACAGGCAGGAGGACAGACAGACAGGAGGACAGACAGGTAGGAGGACAGGCAGACAGGTGCTATGAAGGATACATGTCCAGAGGAGACATCTTGCTGACGAAGGAGCGGATGGAGAAAAGCATCCCGTACATCAGCTTAAACTCCTGCAGACACACACACACACACACGGAGAAACACACAGTAGCGTCACGCACACACACTCGGTCTGTGTCTGAGGTATTGATCATTGATTGGTGTGCAGGCTCACCTCCTCCTTGGAGATCCCTGCCTGCTTCTTGCGGTTCCACTCGTTGTAATACAAACAGTTTCCATTGCGGTCAAAAATGTACAAGTTATGAACCGTCATCTGAAAGAGCCGATCAGACACCAATTAATCGATATCTATGACCTGTCCCTGGGTCAGAGTGAGCGGGATCTATCAGGAACTCCTCTACAATCTAAAACGTGCTGACTCTGTTTTCTCTCCCGTTTCTACTCTTTTTGCTCTAAAACTTTAAGTATAAGAGATAAAACAGGACATTTTTTAAATAGAGTCTGGTCCTCCGGGATGTCCGGGCGTAACAAAACAGCAACTAAATTAAGTTTTAACTAATAGAAACTTCATTTAAATGAATCAGCTTTAGCGTGCAAAATGGCTGTATTTAAGACGGATAAACGCATTAAATGTATGAAAATAACTCGCTATAATCAGGTTTATCTAACATTTTTAAATCCGCTTCAGTGTTTACCTTCCTCTTCCTTCTCGCAGGACCCAACTGAAGAGCTGTCCACTAATGTGCCCGAACAAAATTATCTTGTGGACCTTTAAAAAGCTCAGTTTGAATCTCTGAAATAGAATAAAAAAATAAATTATAGAATCTAACGTGTAATTGAATGGTATCTGTGTGTAGTTTAAATCACGTCCAATAGGTAAATGAAATGAGTGCGGGCGGTATGCGCGGGCAACCTTCCTGACTCAGTTATTCACAGAGAGAAGATGGCGGTACCGTCTTTAATGATGCCGTTTTTCAGCCAGCAAGTTTCTTCCAAAAGCGACCTGGTCCCGGAGTGGACCCGCCAGGAAGTCAGCACCGGGGTGAGTACAGGGGCTGTGGTACCGGGGTCCGGACCGAGACGAGCCTGGTTCAATCCCGGGGGATGTTTTAAACCACAGGTAGCGGCTGAATGAGACAGCAGATCTACGGCGGCTAACGGCGGCTAAAGTTAGCTCCGGATCAGAGCAGGTTCGTGCCACCGGCGGGCCGAACCGGGCCAAGCTGGGTGGGATAGGGTCCAGGGACAGGCAAATAGGTTAGAAGGTTAATGAGAGGCTGTTAAAAACGTGCAGGGAAGCGGGGAGGGCTAGCTAACGCTCATAAGCCCATTATCGGACAGGTTAGTTTGTAATGTGGAGTGAGCGGGCTGTCCGATTATAGGCGCCACTTCAAAGAAGACAATTACCGTCCTCAGATGAGGAGGAGGAAGCTTTGATTGTTTAAGTGAAGCATACACGTATGTGTTACATTTGTCCGTGCATCTCTGCAGTGTTACAGGAGCCTGCAGCAGCATCCATTACAGCAAACACAGCCTTATATACACTGTATGTGAGTGTGTGTCTGATGCTGCACAGATGTGCTAACACGGTGTACCATCAAACATGCTGCCACAGATTTCAGGAATTCCTATAAGTCCCACACAAACATCTGTCTCTTCATCCATTCAGTGGATGCAGAGACAGATGTGGGGGTTGATCTGTCTTCATTGATTGTGTGTTGTTGTGTATTGTTGTGTGTCAGACCACCATCATGGCGGTGGAGTATGACGGAGGGGTGGTGATCGGCGCCGACTCTCGCACCACCACAGGGTGAGAAATCAAACTCTGAACACACGATGGAGCTGAATGCTGGAGACTCTCAGATGCTCACACCTGTGTGTGTGTGTGTGTGTGTGTGTGTGTGTGTGTGTGTGTTTCAGAGCGTACATCGCCAACAGAGTCACCGACAAACTGACTCGGATCCACGACCGGATCTACTGCTGCAGGTCAGTCCTCCTCCTCACTGATGGGAACACAGGAACAGGTTCTGGAAGGTTCTCTCTGTTATTGTAGCCTTAAATAGATTTTTAGGATCAGGAGCCTCACAGAATCCCACAGTTTGCATTCAGGAACCCTGTAGGAACACCAGCACCTCTAACGCTGAACATCTGGAGAACCCAGTGTAGGGAACTGTTGTAATTAACCCTTTGGGAACACAGGAGCCACAGCATCCTATAAATATTAAGACTCAGTCAGGAACCTGAGAACGTGGGAACCTTTGTTTCAAACACAAACTAACAGGTGTTCCAGAGCTGAGCTTTTAAGAACCAAAATAAAGTGTATGAGTCAGTGTTGACAGGAACCTTCAAACCTTTCAGGAACTCTGTCACCTTCTCACGGACTTTAGAACAGGGAACCGAAAGGGGAACCTTTATTTTGAATCAGGAACTCTCACTGAAGGCTTTTTATAGAACCTTTAAACCAGGGCAACGTTTTTGAGAACTCTTTATTGTCTGAAAACCAAAGGAAGCTGGGAACATCCTATTTTGGGAACCCGAGGGCTTTTTAGGAAGTTCAGACTCTCTCAGAATGTTCTTTAATATTTAAAAACCTTTTAAAGGAACTTTAAGGAACTCTTACTGAGGGCCTCTAAGTTCAAACGTTTTCATGGAGCGCCAACGTTTTCCAAGAAACCTGAAACTTTGGCGCATGTTTGAGGAACTCAAGCTTATTAAACCTGAAGTTTTTCCCTCTAAGGAATGTTGGATCTTTAGGAACGTCAGAACGTTCTCAGGAGCGGTTCCTCAGCAGGTGTCTTCATGTGGTTTTTGTGTTCTGGCTGCAGGTCTGGATCAGCCGCTGACACTCAGGCCATCGCTGAAGTCGTCGCCTACCAGCTGGGCTTCCACAGGTAACACACACACACACACACACACACACACACACACACACACACACACACACACACACACACACACACACACAGAGGCTGACAGAGGTCCATGATAACAAGGGTTTTCTTTACATAGAGAGAACTAAAATAATTAACAAAATCTATACTTTGTTTCAACTTTTGTACACTTAAACCTGTATTTATCTGATCTGCTCTCACACTAACGAGAAACAACAGTCCACTGGTGTGAAGGGGGCTCGTTTGCCGATTTTCTCCGGTATATTTCTTTATGTTTTTACTTCAACACGATTAATCTTTGGGAATCTCTTTCAAAGCAGGTTTTAGATTAAAGTGTTCTGCACTGTTCTTCCTCCCCTCAGTTTCTCCCTCTCCTTTGCTACCTTCTTCTCATCCGTCTCACACTGGTGCACTGCTCATTAGCTTTCTGTCAGTCTTGGTTTCTGTCTCCCACTCCTCTTTTTCTCCCTCTCTCAATTTCTCCTCTGCTGTCATCCACTCTTTTTTTTTTTTCCTCACACCGATTCTTTTTTTTTTTTTTTTCTCCTCACACCGATTCTTTTTTTTTTTCTTCTGTGATTTCAACCAAAGTTTCTCAGGGATCTCCTTCATTTTCATTTCCTTCACTCTTTCCTTCGTTCGCTATTTTCTCACCTTCCCTCTCCGTCTGTCCCCCTCGTTCCACTTTGTGAAAATGCTTTCTGTAAGAATTGAAAGTAGGCTCTGAAGCCACCACCCACATTCGTGCTAAACGCACATTCACACATAAACAAGAATCGTGACTCGCTGTGCCCATAAAAGCCGGAGCGAGCGAGCAAGCGTACACTAGTGCTGAGGACTCTGCCGGTGCGTTTGATGATACTCACATCGAAGTTCATATAGATACATGTAAACCAACGTTAAGCACATATGGACAAACCATGAGCGTGAATCAGATGAGAAAAATGTAAATGGCATTCTTGTCTTACACAAATGGCTCTTAAACAGGCCTCTTCATGAGTTCAGCTTCACTCCTTTTGAAGGGAATTCAAATCTTCCCATCTGTCCACCAATCACACTCACTGATCCTTCTTTAATGCTTCCTTCTGTTAGAGGAACACACCCAAGACACCATCCCTACAAACTGGCCCCACAGACAGCACTGTCTCTATGTCCTTGTTTACTTCACGAGTCAGGGTTGTCCCTGGTTAAACTTTAAACAATAAAATTTTAAATAATTTGGGAAAACTGGCATTTAAGTACTTCAGTCTTGGTGTGTCATATAAAGCACTTCACTCACTTGTTGCTGTAACTATTAGGGTCAAGTTCAAATGAATTCAGTGAACCACATATTGCAACCCGGGCTGCAACCAATCCCAGAACACAACACGGCGAGGCTCTCGAATATTTGGCCACTTTTGGAGGTAGAACTGATTTACAGTATATCTGCACCATGCAATAACACCATCAGCAAAAGCAGAGCCATGCTGCTTGGCTGCAGTGAGCACAGGCATAACACAACATAATGACAATAACGTTAACACAGAATGACGAGCACTTAGGGCCCCATTACACCCGCTGTCTGTATGAAAAAGTTGACATTGAATTGATGCCACAGCAATTTCATTGCTTCCACTTCTTTTGCTCCTACACCAGCACCGATGTGAAGGTTTGGTCTGAGTGGCGACACCTATCATTCAGGAGGATCCTGCAGTGGCTACTTGCATCGTAACGCTGTACAATGAGGTCAGCGGTGGAACACGAAGCAACAAATGTGGCAGGCATAATGGTCCATTAAGCTGCACTCCCTACGTTTGAATAGCCGTCATCACGTCAGCATGACAAGGCCTCTCGCAGCTCTTGGGATTTCATGTTTAATAGAAAGCCTGAAATTGCCCTTTTGAGCTCCCTTTTTTCTCTTCTTCCCTCTAGAGTTCACACTGGTCGCAATTTTGTTTTCTGTAGCCCCATGAAATCAAGCGTGAACGGTACCGTTGTGAGATCATGCGTTTACACTATGAACGAAACTGGCCGTGCCTGGTGGTAGATTGCAAATTGCTGTGACAAAAATTTAGTGACTTTTTCCGGTGACGTCGGCAACTTTTGGAGAGTGTTTTGTTGCCGTGTTTTGTGTAAATACAGCCTTTGAACTGCGTCCCTTCATACACTTTGGCATTGCCTGGACCCCAAGAGTACCTGGCTGCAGGCACGAGGGTGCTGCCATACCTCAACTCTAGCGGAAGTTGGTCTGTTCCGAAAGTCACGTGACCTTCATAGCGGAAGGGAGTCTTCTTCAAGTGCTTGTTCCCCGTGACGCAGCTGGCTGATTTACTGAGCCCCCCGCTCTCACCGCAGGCCTAAAGTTAGAGCTAGCAGTCGCACCCCACATAAGTGTTTTTGTTAAATTTGATATCCTAACATTAAATAATACAGGACAAAACTGATTTATGTAATGTGGGTCTAGGCAAAGCATTAAAGTCAGGAAGTTATTTCATTAAGTTTATTTGTAGTGCTAAACATATTTAGGGTGTTTTTTTCTTCACTTTTTGTCTCTCCAAAGATGTTATTCCTCTACATGCAAACTACATGCAAATGACTGATTATGCAAATTAGGTGATGTCATATGACTGATAGAAGAGTTCCGATAGTGAACCGGTGAACTTCTCAGCCCGGTGCAAGACGACCCCAGCATGGCACTGTGCCAGGCAAGCAAGCGCTGGCTAGAACCCTGATAAAGCATTGGTTTGATCCTTATATCTCTGAGTCTGAAGGTGCAGAGATGAATTAAAATTTGCCTCCACAGCACGAAAAACAACTATGAGCACTTTTCTCCTCCACCTTTGGTGTTAGGGTCTCTAGCCACGTGCATAAAACATGATTATGCAGAACAGTGATGTCCATCTCGACCACTGTATTCAAGATGGCGGTGAAGCATGGTGACTTACACAACCTGGCGCCCACTCCTATGTGTTTTTAATGAATTAATTATAAGTTTATGAGAATGCATATAGAATTTATATTTATGAGTACAATTCTTTTTTTTCTATTAAATAAACATAAAAATAAACTCACTGTACCTCGAAAGTATTGTGCAAAAAAATGCTAGTGTTTTAAATCTGCATTAACATCACTTTTACTTAGTGCTCTGAAGCTGCTTCTATTAAAATGAGTCACACTTTGTGACCTTTTTCACTGTAACATTTATTGTAATTATATATATTCAGCCTGTGTATTAAGCATATGAGTTATACACCTGTAATTTTAACCTAAATATTGAATTATACCTTACTTAGGCTGTTCAGTAAGTACATTATGAGTAATTCTTCCCCATTCAGAAATCAGAAGTTTCCTACTTCAGTTAATAGTGGAGCTCTCTTGTCTTAATATGCGAAGGTCAAGCACAGCAAATGGCCAAAACATTGTCATTGTCACATTTACACAGTGGTGGTTAGTGCTGAGGCGGGCAGCTGAAGGGCACTCAGCTCCTTGCCACTACGCTGATGGGCTGTGGAGTGGAAATGTAAAGTGCCACTAATTTCACTGTCAGAAAGTCATTTACAAATAAACCGCACTGCTGCTTGTTGCAGAACAGCTCTCAAATCATCATAGGTGAATAGAGACACTAGTGGGTTGTGAAATAGGAAAAGGACCGCTCTGTAAAATGAACAAATGTACAGTACGTAGACATTTACAGTTGATTTTTTTTTAGCTTTGCCATGCAAGAGTTACAAATGTCCAATCTTTAAAAAAATCTTTTCTGACATATAAGATCTTTTACTGTGTATTTACTGACATTAAATGACCTTGATTCATTTACAGAAAACCAGGAATCGCCACAGCGGGCAGCTCATTAAATCCAAACAATTTTAAGGATGCTGTAAGAGATTGATACTCTGTGAATATCTTTAACATTTCTAAAAATACTTTTTGGTAACCACATCCAAGAACAGACATAAAAATTTCCATGGTAAACATGGTAGAGAAAGTGTATATACTGCACTCTTGTACAGGGGTGTATGCTACATAATATCTTTCTATTAATATAATCTATAACAATAAGGAAGACACAATGCATACTTACAAGGTATTCACATCATATTATACTCATGTGTGTACAGGAATATGACTACATAATGCACTCACACTGCATAATCTGCTGATATCAGTGCATTATGTACAATATCATTATAATTATAAGGCAACCTTGTATAAAATATAATGCAACCATGTTATTTACATTTGAGCAATACTGCTGAGCAGGAGGTATGGCTTTAATATTGCTCAATGAGTCATAGTCTGTACTATTTATGGCCGCGAGTCATCGTTGACCAACATGATAGACAATGTTCAGTCAATCAGAAGGTGGCATCACAGGCTAATCAATCAGGCTGCAGACTAAAACTGATGTTACTATAAACAGACTGGATCTTTACCAAGAAATTTCAGATCCCCCAGTTTCTCACTCCCAGCTATTCAGTGACCTGTCATTTCAGTCAATAATGGTCAAGTAGGTATAGCCAATCACACAGCACTATATGATCACATGATTAACCAGGCATGAAAAAGACGCTGCATCTCATTAGCATATATTATTGTAGCTTAGCAACCTAAAATCCTCCATGTTGTTTACTCTTCACTCCAAATGTGAACAGCCAAAGTTTACAAAGGCACTAAACATCCAGGACTATGAATATCGTCTTTGAGGCGATTTGCCAGATTTCATGGCCCTAACTCCTTGCAGTTTTGGAGCCTGCAGACAACAATATTCTCCCCCTTTATTTTTCATGGGAAGATTATAAAAAATAAAAAACTGCTGCTGCATTGGAAAGTGAATTACCACGTGAAGGTTGGATTTTAGTACTTACTCCTAATGAGTCCAAATGACAGTGAGGGGTGAGTGGTAGTGAGTAGTTCCCACAGACAGGAAATAGAAACATTTTTGCTGTGTAATCAAAGACAACAACTGAATCTCAAGTCAAAAAATATAATACCTTTGGGAAGAGATTTTTTTTAAAAAAAATACCTCTGAGAGTGCTTGGTGAATGAAACATGCAGTTTGAGGTGACACCTTCCAAGGTGTTTTCTCATCCACCATGATGGCGTCCAGGGTAGCCTTCTCTAGTATGACATCAAAGGAGGCGTCCGGGAACGAGAGCTGACGCACGTCCATCTGATGCCAGGTCATACCTGGGCAGTGGTTATACCTGGCACTCATTGTCTTGATGCACACGGATGAATAGTCTATGTTGGTGATGCTATGATAGCCAGCACTGTACATGTCCCCACTCATACTGCTGTTTCCACAACCTGCGGAAGAGAAATAAAACAGAGAGTGAGCCAGTGCACGGTGAAAAGTGCAGGCGATGAAAGGAGGTTATCAATTCAATGAGTGGAGAGAAGATGAACTGGGAATGAGGGAATGCAGATGGATAAGTCTGAAACCAATTTATTACTGATGTTTCAAGCCACCAATATATTTTTCCAATATTAATAAACAATGGTATGATCACTATAGTATAATGTGATTAAATAAAGCCTTCCAAGCGACCACCTTCGGTGATTGATAAAAAAAAAAGACACACACAATGCAACTATTTGATCAAACTTGTTGTTCAGTATGAAACTTCACACTCCAGGGGGTTCATATAAATGTGCAGCTTATCCTGAAATGATGTCAAGACTCACGAGATCATCACCAGCTACAAGGTTTCAACTTTGTCCCCGAGAGCCACGTGCATGAAAGCCAAGCAGGCAAATATAAAGAGGGCAAAAGAAATGTAAGGGTAGCCTATCGTGCAGGAAAACAAGATGAAAATAATATGCTGAATGTAGATTCTCACCTTTTGAATCATATGACTCAGATCATGTAGTCGGAGGAGGAGGAGTGGGTGAGTGGAGAAGATAGGAAAAGAGGGAAAGAAAAGGGTAGGAGGAGGACTTGTGGGGGGCATATACACCGCATTGATGCACATGTTCTGTTTCTGTAAAGGTGAAGATTTGTGCTGCGTGTAGCCTGATCATATTTTCTTGCACTTTATAAAGCACACGCGAGCATGCATCTGTATTTAAGAGTTATCCATCTGGGGAGAGAGGAAAGTGTGATAAAGTGCGGGGCTGTGATATCCGGCAGCACGTTGGCATCGACACCTCGGCTGCAAACGTGTGGCTGGCGCTTGTTATCACCTTACTGCTTCTACTAATTACCAGCCAGAAAAAAAAAAAAAATACCCGTGTGTGCTTGAGTGTGTGTGCAAGTGTTTAAGCCTTATTCAGTTTGCAGCCTCACACTAAACACACATTTGTAATCTATTTAGGTGTGTATGTGTGCAGGACACGTGGAAATATGTTGTATAATCCTAGCTGGTATTAATTTTCACACACAAACAGCCACAGACAACCTGAAGGCAGAAGATGTGAAGCAGAAGGCAATAAAGTCAGAATTAAAGGAGCAAGAATAATATACTGAATTCCATTAAATCACAGTATTGAAAGAAAATCCTGCATCAAACAAAGTGCTAAACTCCCATAAATCAGCAGTACCCAAAAGTTTTTCCATCTTTCGACCCCCTCAGCCCCTTGAGATCACCATTTCTCAGCTGTGTGTTAAGTTCTTAATGCATTCTGCTTAGTAATGTAAAAAAAGAAAGTCCACACTCATTCAGTTCTAAAGTTTTGCCTGTCAAGACATAATAAATAAATCATCCGCCCCTCAAAAGGTCTTTGAATTAGCTAAATACAACTTCAGATGAACAACAACACATGAAACAGTGTGTAAAAATTAAGTACATCATTACGGTGGTTCCACAGGAATTAAGAGGGTAGGTAGCAGACAGTCAAATAATCAAACACACACATTTGGTTAACTGATCATCAGCAAGAATGAGCAATTCTATAAAAGCAGGAGTTTTGGCAGCCGCTCTCAAGCATTTAGGTGTGTGCTAACACAATGCCGAGGAGGAACAACATCAGCAATAAACGCAGAGAACCAATTGCTCCTGCTCATCAATCTGGGAAGGGCTATTTCAAACAACCTGGAGTCCATCACTTGTAATAGGAAAGATTACCTGCAAGTGGAAAACAAGACAGTGGACATCCCAGCAAATTCAGCCAATGGTCAAACCATGCAATGCTCAGAGAAACTGAAAAAAAAACTAAGAGCTGCAACTCAGACTCTACAAGCCTCAGTTAACAAGTTATGTTTTGTTAAAGTTTGTGATAATACACAATTAGAAAAAGACTGAACATATATGGCTTTTTTGGAAGGGTTGCCTGGAGAAATCCTCTTCTCCTAAAAAAGAACATGGCAGCATGGCTTAGGTTCGCACAGCTGCATCTAAACAAACCACAAGACCTCTGGAACAATGTCCTTTGGTCAGATGAGACCAAAGTGGAGATGTTTGGCAAAAATCAAACACAGCATATCAGCACAAACACCTCACAACAACTGTCAAGCACTGTAGTGGAGGGGTGATGATTTGCAGCCACGAGACCTGGGCAGCTTGCAGGCATTGAGTCAACCATAAACTCCTCTGTATACTATTCTAGAGTCAGATGTGAGGGCATCTGTCCGACTGCTAAAGCTCAGCTGAAAGTAGGTGATGGAACAAGCACAGCAGCAGAGCTGCAACAGAATGGCTGAAAAGAATCAAGGTGATGCGATGGCCCAAAGTCCAGACTTCAACCTGAATGAAACCCTGAGGTGGGACCTTAAGAGAGCTGTGCATAAACAAATGCAAACATCAACAAACTGAAGCAAAGATGTAAAGTAGAGAGGGCCAAAATTCCTCCACCACGATGTGAGACCGATAAAATCATACAGATAAACAATTACTTCAAAGTATTGCTGCTAAATATGGTTTCACTACTAAATCATGGGGTGCACTTAGTTTTTCACGCACTGCTTCTGCATTTTGGCTTAATTTTTGTTGAATAGATAATTGCACGGTGCAATATGTCATGTATTGTTCATCTGGAGTCGTATTCTGCTCAGGACCAGATGATTTTTTTACGAAACATTAGGACATTATTGAAAAAGGGTGTAGTAATTAAGGTCAGAAAAGGAGAAACCTTCTGGATGAGAGGTGAAACATCTTTAAGAACCTAAAAAAAAAAGTCCAGTTTCCTTCAACTCAAATGCTCAAGACTTTTACTGTTTCATTTTTTTCAGTACTAATAACACAATCATTGTAACTGTTGAGCTAATCTTCCCGTCTGACTATTGCCTAACTGCCTGTGCAGTACTGATTGGAAATCACTGCCTTAAACATGCTCAGTGCGCATTTTGCCGGATGGCTCTCCCTGAGAAGTTGGCTCAAACACAAGGGAGGAAACTATGTCAACACAACTGGGCAAAGTCAAATAGTTGAACACTTTCTTTATGGATGACTGGAATATGAGAGAAGGTGTCAGAGTTGAATTACACAGGCTCAACAGGTTATTTTAGATAAGTTTAATCTCACTTTACCTCTGCCAAAAGCAACAGGCAGCAACTTTGGAAAACACATTACATGAACTTTAATAAAAAAATAAAATAAAAAAACAGCTGGAGAAAGCACAGAAACAGTGGCTTCAACATTTAGGAAACATTATGGCTAATTTCCTAATAACTACCCAGCAAAACAAAACCTCACTTCTTGCCCACGTTTGGTGTTTTACTGAGTGGATCGAATCACTTCTGCTCACCCCTCTCAAATCCTCAAGAACGCCAGACATTGTTTCCAAAGGGATCTCCTCATAGCCATACCTATATATGTGTGTGTGTGTGTGTGTGTGTGTGTGTGTGTGTGTGTGTGTGTTTGTGTGTGCGTGTGTTTGTGTGTGTGTGTGTGTGTGTTCTTTCTTTTTGTAAACTTGTTTTTGAAGTATTGATCTGGGAAAGTTTAGTGTTTGTTTGCTATTGTTCTATGGCTGAATAGAGAGTCATTAGATTGAATGACAAACAGCCAGAGGATGGTGGGCAGTAGAGTGACAGATTAAGACTCACATCTCATTTTGCACAGTTTTGAAGTGCCTCATGTGATGTAGTCAAATGATTTGTAATAGAAGTAATGGAGTGAGTTTAGTGTGAAGAGAAAATTAAATATATTGACACAGATGATAGAAAAATGTGAATTATGGGTTGCATGAAGGAAATGAAAGAGGGAGGTGTGTGGCATCTTGCTATAATAAACAAAGCCTCTGTCTGTCCACCGACTCCTGCTTCTATGCTGAGGACCTGATAAACCATCCTTAGCACACAGGTACAATCTCAGGCCTCTGAAGGTTCTTGTCTATATCAGATGCAACAGCATCATCATGTTGCCTAGCAACAGCATACCAATGGGCTACAAGTGCCTGTAAAACCTTTTAAAAGCATTGTGTTATTTTAATTTGATGACAGTACAATCAAATTCATATCAATAAAACTTATTATGGTCTCATCTGTAGCCCATATTATGATGTCATCATGTTGCCTAGCAGTCCCCTGCCAACAAGCTACACTGACACGTTTTTTTAATGTTTATGCACCTGTAACACCGTATAAAAGCATCACACTTTAATTTAAATAACAGTAACAGTAACACTGAATTATATTATGACACCATCATATTGCCTAGTGACCACCTAAAAATGGACTAAAATGACAATTATATAAAAGAGCAAAGGACATCTAATAATCATCAAATAATGGAACAAAAGTCCAAATGGCTGACAGAAAAGTTGACATCTAGATGTACATGTAAGTTGTGTTTACATTGAAAGTGGATTGAATATGTCAACAATGTATTTTTTTCTTTTTTTATGTTTCTTTTTTTTGGGTTTGTTGCATTTATTTTATGTATAAGATTCACTTTCTGGAATTTAACATAAATAGAAACACTGAATATTTTAAATACTGTGATGCTATAGTACACTTTTTCCATGTTTTAGAAGCACTGAGGGAAAAGCCAGCTAGAGAGGTAGGACACAGACACCCTGCTGAATAGAATTTCCATGCAACAAATATACCTCTTAGTCAAACTGGTACGACAAACACACTGCTGCCTACTAAAACACAAACATATATATATATAAAGCAACAACAAAAAACAAACAAACAACAAACCTTTATTTATTATTATTAAATAAAGAGACTGGGCAAAGTCCTATTATAGTTATTCAGATTTCAAGTATTACAGGAAACCCTGATTGTTTAACTTATTTGAAAAATAAAAAAATAAATGCACGGTACGTTCTGCCTCACTCTGCATATTTTCACCGTGCATTTGCACCGTGCACAAAATCGATCACAAAGAATAAACATGGCACACACATTCATTAAATATATTAGACAGACTGTGGAGCATCAGCATGAGTAACACGTGTAATCAAACATGTATTTTGGCGATATAAAGAGAGACAGCGATGGGCATGCGGGCAACCGCCTGTTTCATTTATTGTATGTGACACAGCGCCACCAGAGGTGAGACACAGCACTGCACTGGCTCGCCCCACATTTCTTCCATGTGTGTGAACAGGCGATGGTCAAGCACATGGAAACACCAAATTCTGCGATTTTGATATTAGCATGCTGAAATAATTGAAAAAACAGTTTTATAAAACAGTTTCATAGAACCGTCATGTGGTCAAATGTATTTTCTCTTATCATTGTTAGTATTTTACTTGTCATGATGACAGGGAAGGCACTGCCTCACCTGCCTCCCCTGACCGCACGTCACTAATATATATACTATATATACTAATATATATATATACACACTGCGTAATGGCATTAAAAGAAATTTAAATAAATAAATATAACCCAGACAAATAGCTTGTCTCAAATGGCAAAATATGTTAAGAAGAAGCCACATTAAATTATTGTAATCACATTAAACCACAGGATTAAAACTTCACCATCGTTTGCAGATCACACAATGTTCACACCTATTTCTCCTTAATTAGTCAGAAACAATATAATCTGTTTGGAGACTGCGTTATGTAACAGTTGTTGACTACAACACATTGTGATAAACTGTGATGTAGTTGTATCTACTGTACATGCAACAAGGTAACTACTGCCAACTATGACTCAAATAATAATGTTTTGATATGGTGGCATGACTTTTCCAGTGCTGGCATTAAAGCTGAAGTGCTGCAGTGTAATAACTAGAGGTAATTTAGCAAGAGAGCTTGGTTTGACAGCTGACTGCTTTTCAAGCTACCAAAGATGGGCTTCATAAGATTCTCTTTGCAACTTCCTGACAGTTTCATTTTTATATCTACGTTTTCACACATTCTACTTTAATTAATTATTCCTTTCTTTCTGACTTCCAGTTGACCTGTTGCCAGTGGAGGATAATGGAACGGCTGTGGTTCTCTTTGCTGTTGCTGGCAGCAGCATGCAGGGGACAGCCGTGTCCGAAACGCTGCATGTGCCAGAGCCTTTCCCCATCTCTCGCAATCCTCTGCTCCAAGACAGGCTTGCTGTTTGTTCCTGCTGCCATTGATCGACGGACCGTGGAGCTGCGACTTCAGGAGAACTTCATTACAGGTAACTGCCTTCGAGACTGTATTTCATTATTTTAATATGCCACTGAAATTCAACTAGCATTCCAGTCTTTTTTGCTTGCTTAGATCGGCTGTATACATGGAAAAGAACTACATGGCTGGTTGATAATTGGCAGCATATTTCCCTTATTTCAGAACACTTGGTTGTAACTGAACAGTTTGTTAACAGTGAATACAAATGTTGGCTCCAGTCACAAAGCTTTTCTGTTGTCTCTGACTAACAGTGAGTAATTTTTTTCTCATGAGCCTGACTTTTTCTTTTTAAATTTAATACTTTTTTGTTATTTATGGTTCAGCATAGCTAAGCACATTCATGATTCATCTCCTTATATCAAGGAGGTCTCTTTGTGACTTTGAAGCATACTTATTTTATAAGGACTGAAGTGCTGCTTTATCCTGTTATTTTAATCTGGATTTCCATTAGCTCTCTCTTCCTAGGTTTACCAAAACAAAAGAGATGCAAGCTAAGGGGGAAAAAAACCCAAAAAGGTCTTACAGTATCTTGAAAGATAATATAAACTGAAATTACTTTCAGTTTTGCGCTACCGAGATTCACTTTGCTGCAACTAAGGTTCTTAGACTAAAAACTAAATTAATACAGGAATTGATAAGAGCATACTTTATTACAGGCTGCAGTCTCTGAAGGTGAGAGATTTACTGTTTAGACAGTGTTTAGCATGTGAGAAGTGAGCCACTCTATGTGCAATTCTTTCAGTGGCTGCTTGATTTTACGTATCCTTTTTTATTTAGCCCTTTGTTTCTTCTTCAATTAGTTAGTCTATTTATCTTTCTATCAGTTCAATCATTTCTTCCCAGCCTCCATTATCATTAATCCTGTTGCTAACCAATACATTTCATTAAAGTTCACTTTTGGCATTCCGCATTAGGGTAATTTTTTTTAAACATTACAATAGCACTAATTGACCAAACACTGGCAGAATAGCAAAATAGACTGAATCAATAGTTTATTGGTTTCCTTGGACGGGCTTTAAAGACTTCTTTGTGGTTGAGGACTCATATTTTCTGGATATGTTGGCTGATATGCCCAGAACCCTTTTTTTTAAAAACTGTGGGTAGAAATCCTATTGCCAAAATTCATGAACATTCCACGTCTCAGTCCCCCCCATCCAAAACCTTTACAATTCATGAGCCAGCTGATGGCTTATCTATGTACAAAACACAGTACCAGTCAAAAGTTTGGACACACTTTTGACTGGTCCTGTATCATGATTCTTAATTGAGTTAGCTGACGGGTTGTTCTTTTTATGTGTTCATTACCCTTGTTTCCAGCTGTCAGAAGAAAGGACTTTGCCAACATGACCAGCTTGTTACATCTAACCCTGTCCAGAAACACCATCAGCCAGATCCTTCCTGCTGCTTTTAGTGACCTGCGACGACTGAGAGCGCTCCACCTAGATTCTAATAGATTAACTGTGATCAAGGTAAGATGGATAGATGGATGAATGGATGACACTCAATGAAAATGTGGTCACTTGGATCATACGCTAGAGTGTCTCAACTTAAGTTTAAGAGCCTTCTGTTAAAAAATATATATATGCAGAATGGAATATAGAGTACAAGTACCTGAGAGCTGTTTTTAATATAATACACCCAAATGTCATTATCATTTCATAATCACACCTGCTCACTGCCTATTCTCTTTTTTAACACCAGGATGACCATTTTAAAGGTCTGACCAACCTTCGCCATCTGATCCTGGCCAATAACCAGCTTCACTCTATATCCCCACATGCCTTTGATGACTTTCTGTCCACACTGGAGGATCTAGACCTCAGTTATAACAACCTTGCCCAGGTGCCCTGGGACACAATTGGGCGCCTAACCAATGTCAATACCCTGAATATGGATCATAATCTCATAGAAAATGTTCCCCAGGGAGTATTCACTAACCTGCACAAACTGGCCAGGTAAGGGCATAGAAATGAGCAAATGCTTTAGCGAAAGTACAGATGTGATATTGGATTGGTATAATATTGCGTCTTCCTATCAGCACCATAAATGTCCCCCTTCGTTTTCTGTGCTGTCCTTTAACAGGCTAGACATGACGTCGAACAAGCTGAAGAAAATCCCCCCAGACCCACTGTTCCTGAGAATCCCAGTTTATGCCAAGTCCAAAGGTTCCCCCCTCTCCTCTCTTGTGTTGAGCTTTGGCGGTAACCCTCTTCACTGTAACTGTGAACTTCTGTGGTTGAGGAGACTAACCAGAGAAGATGATCTGGAAACGTGTGCCTCTCCCCCAGACCTCAGTGCCAAGTACTTCTGGACAATACCTGAAGAGGTGATAATTTTTGTAATTTTTGTTAGTGCCAGGGAGTAATCTAGTGAAAAATGTCAAAGGTTGGAATTAGGTTTGTTGTCAGTAATAATAAAAAAAAAAAAATCACAGATAATTATTTGAGCTTGTATATCTTTTATCTTTTTTTCCTGGTAGGAGTTTATTTGTGATCCACCAGTTCTGACAAGAAAGTCACCTCATACTGTGGCTATGGAAGGCCACCCTGCCAGTCTGAAGTGCAAAGCAAATGGTGACCCAGAGCCCGAAGTCCACTGGATCAGCCCCGAAGGGCGACTTATATCTAATGGATCCAGGTATTAACATTCTCATGTAGTCTACTTTAATCCACACTGTACTAATGTCACCATAGATCTGTACATTATAAATTATTTCAAAAATGAAAGCTGAAGCATTAATCTATGAAAAATGACTTATCCATTAGGAGTACCACTGTACATGCAGTGTTGTCAGATATCTGGTAAACACACTGGCATATGCAAGAATATTTTTTTAAATATTCTCTCCTGTACTCTTCCAGTTTTGTGCTATGTTTAACTGTGCACCTAAGTGAGAAATTGTAGCTATTTTAGTAGGGTGTTGGCACTTGATATGCGTGGACCAGCCCGAAAGGGTTAAGGAAGATAGTTGTTGAGGTCATAATCTCATCAGCTATAATATATTTCTCACATTTTCATCTGGTAACCCAGGTGGCACAGACCTGAGTGTTTACTTATACTTTTGCATAACAAAAACATGCATTGTAAAATCACTGACAGTGTTTTGAAATACAGTGTTGTGACTCTTTCTTTCCAAAGATCCTTTTTGATTCAGCAGTTCCAATTTGCATCACTAAACATTAGGAAGAAATACACATAAGTAGCATTTTTCTTGTCAAACGGTGCCTTTGTTTATTTCAAACACACAGTGTGCCATTCTAAAGGGTTGTTTCTGTCATTCTAAATATTATTCAGGCACAGTGGATACTGGTGGAAGTTATCATCAGCATCAGATATCTAATCCTATCTAAATGATTCAAATCCAGCAGATGCAACTAAAGCAGTCAGGGTGAAAAAAACAAAACAAAAAACATTTTGTTCCTTTTTTTTTTTTTTTTAAAAAATTAAATTTTTAATTTTTTTCTTTTTTTTTTTTTTTTTTTTTTTTTTTTCCCCCCCTTTTTTTTTTTTTTTTTTTTTTTATAAATTTTTGCC
>VUQJ01010805.1:12431-25419 GCA_015108635.1 Andinoacara biseriatus
AATAATATAAATTAAAATAAAAAAAAAAAAAATATATATATATATATAAATATAAATATATATATATATATATATATATATATATATAAAAGACATTTTTTAAAGTACAATTACATTACATACAATTACAACTTTAAGAGTTAAGTTTAAGAGCATTGTTACAACAAAGAAATAATTGACCAAACACAAATTTCCTTACCTTTTGTGCTAAGTCATCAGAAAGGTCAAAAAGAGAAAAGAATCAAGTTGTTGCAATGGCCCAAAGTCCAGAGCTCCACACAGCTGAGCTGCTGTGGCACGATCTGAACAACTGTGAGTTGCTGCTAAAGGTGCCTTTACAAGTTATTGAATCAACCCTTCTGCTAACTTATTTTGTTTTTCAAAGCAACTTCTAGGAATGTAGGAAAAGTCACACAAAGCTGTGATCAGAGTTTTAAAAATTGGGAAGATTGTTAATTTATGTCTGACTCACTATAAATAAAAAATATGGTGCTGCATTTTGCTGTATGTGACAAGTCCTCCCACAGCTGTTTTTTCTTTAAAAAAAAAAAACTTTCCATTGAAAGACACGGTGTAGATATTTATTGTTGTTAGTCTGTTTTGGTGTTGTGCAGCCTAGTTATGGTGCTACACTGTTTGGTCAAAAGGTTAAGACAAACTTTCCAGCCAAAATCCAGCCAGATCCCACTGTTCCAGAATCTAGAATAATTAGTGTCCATACTTATTTAACTAACATTTGAGGATTTAAAGAAATCATTGTGGTACATTCCATGATAATTTAAGGTACAGTCAGTCATTTTTTGAGGTTATTTTTTACAAAAAAAATGTTGTGCTCACAAATATATATTGATTAGCATGTAATAAAACCTTCCAATAATATCTGAAACTTACATTTAATCCATTAAAAATACACAGGAGCAGGCAGCGGTTTGAATATGAAAGATCATACCTACAGTATATTTCATCATCTGAGAAGGGGTCCCCTTCACCAAAGAAGCAAAAATGTGAAGGAAAGAGACAACGTGACCGGCATCTGGATAAAATGTCATCCTCTTCTTTCTCACCTCAAAACTCATCTCTTGAACTGAAGTCAGGGCTCTAACACATGAAAACGTGCATAAACATGCTTACACTATATGATGTCTTCCCACCCTTTGAAGCTCTAACAGTTTCACCTCTTCTGGGAAGGCTTTCCACAAGGTTTAGGAGTGTTTATGGGAACTTTTGAACATTCTTCCAGAAGCACATTTGTGAGGTCAGACACTGATGTTGGATAAGAAGGCCTGGCTCACTGTCTTCGCACTAATTCATCCCAAAGGTGTTCTATCAGGTTGAGGTCAGGACTCTGTGCAGGCCAGTCAATTCTTCCACATGATGCTCGTCATCCATGTCTTTATGGAGCTGCTTTGTGCACTGGTGTGCAGTCATGTTGGAACAGGAAGGGGCCATTCCCAAACTTCTCCCACAAAGTTGGGATATATTGCAAAAATAAGAAGATAATTTAAGAGCTGTCTCTTAAAATACATGTTTTCTCCTCATGCACGAAAATTCACAGGTCACTCAGTTGCCCACGTGCAGCTGAATGCTAGGTTAGACAAAAGCTTCATATGCCGGTTGGCATTAACTGTTGTGTAAAAACTTGTTATATGCAAATGAGTTTCCCTCGAATTTATGACACAGATCTGGCCTGGTTAAAAAAACAGGGTGAATAACAAATAGAAATGTTTTGCAAATATACAGTATAAGTCATGCACATCATTCTCTCCGTCTACCTGTTCTGGGATTTGCTTTGAAGCTGATCGCAGGTGAAATAGCTTTGCTTTTATGGTTGCAGATCATCAGTCAGAGCCCTGAGTTGACACAGTGCTGTGAATTCCTGATCTGTAGCAAATTCTACCAACTTCCTCTTTCCACTGAGAGTTTTAGGTCAGACGTGACAGCAGGAACTCCTTATCACTCAGCTGAAATGATTTTCCATGGAAGCTGGACAAATGCGGGCAAACACAGAAATCCCGCAAATGGGTGTTGCATATTTTTGCACCTAACTACGTCACTGTGTGGTTAGTTTTTTTGACAGACATCTTCTGTGCACGGCAGTGAAACATTTACACCAATGTACACCATTTCAATTAGTAAAATTACCCTGTGAAGGACAAGAGGCCTAATTAAAGTGGCAATTAGCTAACTGTCACATCACTACAAGAGACAGCAGGCAACCCTCATAATTATGCACACAATGATATTTTTAAACTGCTGCTATCTTTACTAGGGTGATGTAAAAACTCACCTTTCCCTGTTTACAATGTAGTAAATTATGGTAATTAGTCTTTCAATGTTTGTATATATTTCAATACTATCCATCCATCTTCTTCCGCTTATCCAATTGGGTTGGAGCCTGTCCCAGCTATCAAAGGGCTAGAGGCAGGGTACACCTTGAACAGGTAACCAATCTCTTGCTTAGCTAACACAGAGAAGCAGACAAACACTGTTACTCACACCTATGGCCAGTTTGGAATCAACCCCATTTGGACTGTGCACCTGGTGAGAACCCACGCAGGGAGATCATCCAAACTCCACTCAGAAAGACTCGAGTCTGGATTTGAATCCAGTGAGACAACCATGCTAACCATGCTAACCATGCTAACCATCGCACCGCTGTGCTTCCCACTTTGCCTACCAATTTGTTTGCCTACACAGCCAGCAGGCTGGTAGATGATGTTGATGAGCATCCTGCAGCACCTTGACTTTACAGGATCTTATGCCCTGTTACTTTTTGTGAACTTTAGTTCTGTTTTCAACGCCATCATCTTGGCTCTGCTGCAGGAAAAGCCCTCCCAACTGAATGTGCCTGTTACCTGTTACCGGAATTTAAAATCCTTCTCCTCACATACAAAGTACTGAATAATCTGGCTCGATCATGTGTTAAAGACCTCATAGTAGCAATAATGTCCCAAATAGAGCACTTTGTTCGCAGACTGCTGGCTTACATGTGCTTCCTAGAGTTTCTAAAAGGAGAATGGGAGGGAGAGCCTTCAGCTATCAATTCCCTTTACTGTGGAACCAGCTCCCAGCTTGAATTCAGGAAACAGACACCCTCTCTACTTTCCTTTTACAATAAAGCTTATAGTTAGGGCTCTGTGACCTTGAACCATCCATTAATTATGCTGCCACAGGCTCAGACGGCTGTGGGACTTCATGTGATCCACTGTGATGCACTGAGCATCACTCCACTGAGGACGTTTTTGCTTCCCACTGTCGCCAAGTGCTTGCTCATAGGTTGTTTGATTGTTGAGGTTTTTGTCCAAATACTGTAAAGCTTTTTCCTTACAGTATGAAAAGCTTTGAGGTGACTGTTTGTTGTCACTTAGTTCTATATAAATAAACCTGAAATGAATTGAGTTGCAACCTGAAGATGGATCACTGATGTCCTATCTGACAAAAGGCGGCATGTGGACAAGCGTGTCTCAGACTCTCAGTCCATCAGAACTGGTTCAAGGCTATGAACTTTCTCCCGTGCATTCTCCCTGTATACTAAAAGATGAACCTGCAGTCATCAGTCTGTCAGCCTCCTGAATTTGACAGATGGCACCAGCTTCGGGAGTTTGACAGATCCTCATCTCAGGCGGGGATGCGACTGGGATGAGATTATCAATTTGGTGACACGGTGAAGATACAACAACCTGGAGGTCAATGCTGTCAAAAAAACTGGAGACAACTGTGGACTTCAGGATGAAGTCCCACCATACCCTATCTTCCTGCATCACTGTCCAGTGGACACTGTGAATTCTTTCTACTTCTTGGGAACTAAAGTGGATATACTTCCTAATCCTCCATCACTGAGGCCATACTCACCTTCTCCATCACCAACTACAGTGCTGCCACTGATGAGGAGAAAGACAGACTGCAGTGTGACATCCGATTTTGCTGAGAACGTGGCCGCACCCTGATTTCTCTCCCAGCCCTGCTGTTTGCCACAACAGCTTGTTGGTGAATCTCAGTTGTTACACAAAAATGACAATTTCACCATCAGTCCTATGAATTGTGCACAGTACCACAAAAAATTATGCAATAGCACATAGGGCTGCAACTAATGACTATTTTAGAGATTGATTAATCTATCGATTATTCTGACAATTAATCGATTAATCTGATTTTTTTTTTTAAAAGGCACATTCTGGAGATTTTTCATTGAACCACTTAAGCCTTTTTTTAAAATAAAATGTTAGAAATTAAAAGATGCAAATAAACAAAGAATTCAAATAATTTTTTAAATAAGAAAATAAACATTTTATTGGCTAAAATGCAATGAAATAACATTTCTTCAGTTAATTTGAACCAAGTATAGCTAAAACTACTCCACTTGAGGAGGTTTGGGTAAAACATTTACAAAGGTGATTTTATATGTATTTTGTACAGTTTGGGCTTAATTACTGCTCTGAATATGTTGTTTTTAATCAGCAAATGGCCTTTTTTTGAGTCTGTAATCCAGTTAATGATTAATCAATTACTGAATTAGTTGTTGATTATTTTAATAATTGATTAATCGTGATTAATCGGATTAATCACGATTAATCCGATTAATCGTTTCAGCCCTGATAGCACATAAGTCAACCCACACAAAGAAGCACAGTAAGAAAACAGATCTTTAGGCCCTAGAGGCACATTATATATATATTTAGCCCTATATGAAATGCCCTATATTGAATGCTGTTCATCACCCACTAATTGCTACTAATTCTAAATATTAAAGATTTCTATAGAAAGAATTTTGGTAGAAATTATATTATTATCTTAAAAAATGCTTTACCTAAATTGAACGAAATAGATTTCTATGTATAAAAAAAAATCATTCACACAGTACAAGAATTACCTCTGCTAATTAAGCCCAAAGCAAGATATGTGATTTTTGGAACAGACAAGATCCTTATTAATGCTTTTATAGTGGTTTCAGCCACATAAGTAACCCTCTAAGTCCTCATCAGTGATGACCTCAACCCTAAACGTATGCTCACTCTAACCCAGTGTAATCAGAATATATCATTTTTGTTTTTATTACCTTATATACCTCTTGGTATGACTTTGTCATCAGGAAACAAAGAATATAATCATTCTAAGTGATACAAAAACAATAATAGAAAAATATTCACATTATTTTCTAGAAAAATAAGTTTTAGCCATTCTTCAAAATGCAGAGTTAGAGTTAGGGTTACCAGCTATGATGGCTCAGACTGTAATGGGTTGACATACTGCTGAGCCTTCTTCTCCATTCCCTGTCTCAACACACTCTTTAAGACATTTTTTTAAGACAAAATAAAGATAAGTCTAGCATACAGTGATAATGCAGAGACAGGAGTGATTTGGTGAAACTTATCAACATGACCTGTGACTGAAAAAGTTCAGTCATAAATAGAAGTCATGCTTTGCATGTATGTCAACACCACAGTTGCACTGACATACATAAAAGATAACACATATGAACACTATCCCCATCTCACATTCACCCCTTTTGTCACTGATATCAATGAACGTATTATTCTGTCCTTAATGATGCTATTCACGTTTGTCCACATGTGTTTTGTGGGTATGCAGTGTTCCCATTGATCATCAAGTGTTTCCATCCCTCACTTTATTTGCAGCGGAGTGAAACGCTTGGGTGCAGAACTCTCAGGAAAATTACAGGCTGAAATCTGAATGGATTTTTGTCTGGCTTGTTTTTTATCCTGCAGCTGGACATGACGACGTAAACGCATATGTTTTGTTTTGAAAATTGCACTGCGAAGGACAAGAGGACCACTTGGAGAGACGGCAGTCGTCCCGCTGTCTCATGAAAGAGATTTTATGTGAGAATTGTTCTAATTACTCTCACAGGATATTTCACATTTCATTTTGCTGTATCACAGGAACAAATGTCCTTTTTTTAAAACCTACGATTGGCTGTCAATCTGAATACTTTTAGAGGAAATTTAGCACAGTTATGAAAATCACTGTCTCTGTGTTCTGTATTTGTTAGGAAAGAAAATCATCTGTGTATGAAATTTTAACCCTTGATGTTTCACTGTTCACATCTTCCAGTGAAATGAGTGAATCCACTGGAACATTTCTCTGAAAAAGGTTAATGGCTGGGACAATAAAAAGTATATTCATCTGTCCTGTTTGGAAGACACTCTAAAACACTGGCCTGAGATCCTCTTCCTTTACTACAGTTACCCAGCTAACAAAAATCAATTGCTAATGCTACTAAAATCAGAATATTTTAACATGTGAAAAGCTTCACATTAAAAGAATAAAGCTTTGTCACAAGTTTCCGTAATATTACGATGTATCACCTGCTCTCCATCCCCAGCATGTGCAAAATACTGATAATTTATTTCAAGTCATCAACCACATTTTACAGATGTGGCCACGAAAGGATTTCTTTTATCAGGCTTTGCACAGCTGACACAAGTCAGTTTAAAAAAAAAAGAAGTCCATTTTAATCAGCTTCCTTTGTCCAGTGACTCAGATTCAGTTTAATAGTGACAGAACTGTCAGGAATGTATTTGTTTATCATACATACGGGTTGTTGTTTAGATGATATCTGTTAGAAGTCACTCAGATGTTGTCAGCTATAAACTATGTGTGCGTCCCCTCGCCCTGACGCACTCCTTAAAATGTTCAAGTAAGTGTTTCACGATTGGAGATTCTAACCTTAAGCCGGCCTCGACTCCACTGGGTTAACCTGTAAGTCTTCAAATATGTAAGCACAGCATAACTGGTTCATTTCAATGACAGCCACATTTGCAGAAGTCATACGTTAAATTGTTTCTTCATAAGATGTTTGAGAACTGACGGCTGAGCACGAACCTGTTTTGCTTCAACAGCTTTAATGTGGATCGGACAAATTATTCAGTAGGTGGGCGATAACAGTTAGCACGCTTACCTTTGAATACATTAATCACTGTTTATGGTTATACCATCTGACTTTCTGGAGAAGACTACATTTCAGATTACATCATTTCAACTGCATTCCACCACAGCGTGTGGTGGGTTCCAAAACCTGTGCTGGCAGCTCTGTGATAGGATGTTCACACACTGAGAATCTGTAATCAAAGTCTGTTTTGGCCAGTTCACTCTTGAAAAAAAAAATTTTTTTTGTAATTGCATTTAGGCTTTTACTAGGACAACTAAAAGGCTATAACAATACAATATATTTTTGTCTGTGGGGCCTGCAGGATGAGTAACTCCAGTTGCTCAAAAGCTTTTCACCACTGACTGAATTTAGGGCGCCAGGAGTTGATTTCTTGCTGCATGAATTACATTCCAGTGTAAACCAAATCAATGAGCTGACGAGCTATCAGATATACACATTTTATAAAAATGTCGTGCCCCAAAGGCAAGAACATTTTAGGCTACTGGATTTTTCTGCAGAGTAGATCTTTATGTAAACACCACAACCCACTAACTGAACACGAGGAGCTGCAGGCATGACGGGAGCTTGTATGCTTGTGTAATCACATTGCTTGCATTGTGGGGACATAAATCAGTTTACAAAATCAAACATAAACTCTTTAGTCTGATAAAATAATCAGATTCAGGTTGAAGTTTTGGTATAGATGCAGGTGGGTCACTGGAACATCTGAAACCATGGATGCACAGCTGTTGGTGAGTGCCTGCATGCACGCGTGGACTCCTCCACTTGTGGTTAGCTTATCATCTGATGGCACCCCCCACCCCCCCCACCCCCTTCATCCTGGAGTTCAGCATGGCAGGTGCTGAGACAGCAGAGCTCTAAAGAATGAGAGTGAAAGGAGGTGAAAACAAAGACAGCTAAAAGGAGAGACAGTAGGAAGGATCACAGTGGTGACAGAGAAAAGTAAAGACAGGAGGGAGTGGGGAGATCAAGGAATTATTAACACTGTAACTTTGGTTATGCAGGCAGAGAATTCAGTGGGTCAAGAGACAAGACAATGAGAAGTCACTCCATCAAAACGAGCTGTATTTTACTGTCACAGGGTGACAGGTGAGAGGGCCGTGAGCTCAGAAAAGGAGAGCATGTTAGTCTTGAGGTCGGTAACTTTGACCAAACAAACACTTCCTTGAATAAGAGAAATATTGCAACATGCTCCCAGGTACTGCAAGAGTTCCAAGGAAAGACATAATATTCAAGTCACAGTAATAAGTCACCAGATTTATTGGCTGTGTTCCCCCTGATTATTACTTGGAAGCTGAATGTGCGGTCAGGGACTGCAGACCAGCAGATTATTGAGAACTGCTCTGACCCCGAATTTGCGTGAAATGATTGCAAACAACATTTTTCACATGCTCCCTCTGTTATATTGACAGCAGGTAAAATCAGGGCATAGCACATATTTTTGACTTCCTTTCCAGAGTTGTTTGTGTTATTAGGCCAGAACTGGTTATTAAAGCCAGTCACCAATTTTTAGGTCAGTCACCTGTGCCCCTTACACGGTCCCACTGCAGTCTCACTGCTGCACTGCAAGGGTTAAACAGAGCAAATGTATAAAGCTTTGTGGGACAGTGTTTGTAGTGCCACTGACATGTAAATCTGCTTCTCTGCACGGGGACGAAGCGCTGTGTGTCTCACAACATGCTGGGTTTAAAAGCACAATAATGATTCACTCCTGGTCATTTTAACAATTCCAAGTACGTTTCATTTCTCTGTTCAGTAAGGTGCGGCCAAACCGAAAGGACTCTTAAAGTACACTTCTTGTGCTCATAACATTTTTTAACCTAATGATTAACCCCAGCACAGCCCTAGTTTTAAGAGTATCAGAGATAAAAGGGACACACTACAGGTTGTAGATGACACCAAGAACAGGAGCCGTTTGCCCTCAAGGCACGCGAGGTGTCAAAGAGGGCAAAGGTCGAGGCTATTGGGTGAAACTCGTTCACCAGTTCCCAGTTTCAGTAAGCCTCCCTCTGATACTGTTTAGTTTTAACATTCACACGTTGTTTTATAACCTCTGGAAGCTACTGTAGGTGTTCACTCATATAGGATGCAGTTATTTTTTCTGTATCTGTATTGCTGAAAAGAAGCGATCTGATATTATTGAGACACTCCCTTAAAAGCTTCAATGTTTTTGTCTGGGTCAGTGAGACAGATATAAAGGATTATTTATTAGCTGCCAGGCAGTTAAAAGAAAGATATTCATAATGAGGATCGACTTCTAATCTACAAGCGACTACAATATTGTGTCAGTAGTTACATTTCCCATCAGTTAGTGACATATTGACAGGTCTAAAACTGATGATTGACAAAAATTACTGTGTTTAAGAGGCACACTGAGAACTTAAGAAGTCAAAGAAAACGGCAGTGGCAATAAAGATGATAAAGTTACATAAAAAGCACTTTAAAAAACTAACTAAATAAAGCTTAATAAAGCTTTGATAGAAATGTCCTTAAGAGAGGAAAATCATTCATGTCACATGTTAATTAAACTGTTTATTTATTTTAAATTTCATGCGACATTTAACCATCTCTGAAAAAAAATGGAAATAAAGAAGTATAACAAATAATAATCATTAATAAAAAAAAAAAAACAAGAAAAAAATCTTGAACAAGAGACTGAAGAACACACAATTCAGATAAATAATATTCTCTTTTTTTCATGGCTGTATCTGCGCACTAACTCAGTGTATCACATCTGTTAGTAGATTTTTACTTTTAATGACATAAACACTTATATTTATATGAGTGTTTATGCATTTATATGAACAAAGTCTTAAAAGTTGTATCATGATCAGTAAGTTGTAAGTTTCACCTGTGAGGGGAATGGAAGGGAGTAATAATTATGACTGATATCATAATTACTGAAAACACACACACACACACACACACGCACACACACACACACGCACACACTCTTTTCTTTTGGATGTAGTTTAAAATCAGCCCATCTCATCTTACCAGCTGCAACAAAACTTAAGTAACAGGCTTCTGTGCGTGTGTGTGTGTGTGTGTGTGTGTGCGTGTGTGCGTGTGTGTGTGTGTGTGTGTGTGTGTGTGTTTTCAAGATACTTTGTCTGTTGGAGAGATATATCGTTTCCAGTGCAGATAAGCTCCTGTAGGAAACCTGTGAGTCCCGTCTGTCTGCTGCCCTGAGCTGCATGAACAGCCTGTTTAACCAAAGCATTTCAATCAGATTTAAGTCCAGGTTTTGACTCACTCTAAAAACCTCATTTTCACTTTCTGATTCATGCAGAGTGGACTTGTCAGTGTGTTTCTGATCATTGTCCTGTTGCATAACCCAAGTGCTCTTGAGCTTCTGGCCATGAACAGATGGTCGGACTTTCTGATAGAGAGCAGAATTCATGGTTCCATAAAGCAAGTCGTCCTGAAGCAGCAAAGCAGCCCAGGACCATCACACCACCACCACCATGTTTGACTGTAGGTGTGATGCTCCTTTATGAAATGCTGTGTTAGTTTTACGTCAGATCTAACGGGACTCAAACCTTCTGAAAAGTTTAACTTTTGTCTCGTCAGTCCACAGAATATTTCTTTCTGGAGTTTCTGGAGTCCCAAAACCTTAGAAATGGCTTCATAACCCTTTCCACACTGATAGAAGTCAGTGACTTTGTTTCTCATCTGCTTTTTTAGATTATGGCCTGATGTGTTGCTTTTTGAAATCTTTTTGCCTGCTTCACTTTGTCAGACAGATTCTATTTAAGTGATTTCTTGATTCAGGAGGTGAAGGGAAATCAGTGTTTACAAAAAATGTGATTAATTCAGTAGATTCATGATTTAAGTGGGTGGGGGTGGGGGTGGGGGTGGGGGTGGGTGCTTTTGATTGAAGAGACAAGAAAAGAGGAAAAAACAATGATAGTTTCTGTTTGTCCTCCATAAGCGTTGTTTTTGTTTTTAGCTGAAACTATTCCTGCTGCTCTGGTAAATTAGTTAAAGCCCGAGTCATTAGTGTTATTCTTGTAACACCTGCAGCTAGTGCCTGATAATAAGGTGTGTAATAAGTCCGATAAATGTTCAGCTGTGTCCAGGCATGTGTTTGTTGCAGGGTAGTGCACCGGCTAGTGTACAATGGCTTGTCATGAGAACAGCAAAAACTGAGCCAAAACAGTGGAGTTGCAGCAACACTTTTCCCATTAGACACTGATGTTTGATCCACTGTTAAGATAAAGAATATTTATTATATGTAGCTTTAACTTTCCTGTCACTTCTTTATTTAGAATTTTTTATATTTTTTTAATTTAGTTACAGTTCCTGCATCATGGCTTTGCCTTGCTGATAATATTATCAACCCCAAGTCATTAAGTAGCTGATTCTAATGCTGTGTCTGGTTTATTAGCCAGGAAGCAATGTTTTTTTGCACGTCATTGTTACTCCATCAGTTTGGTCCAGACACTAAAAGGACCTTGGTTAAGTTTAGAAGTGTAAAAGCACTTGGCTGAGTTTGGGCACCAAAAATTATATGGCTATAGATTGTGGTTTGGGCTGGTGCATGTTCCTTAATCCTGAACGTGTAAAGAGTCACTGTTGCATCACCACTGATGTCAGAGGACAGCTTTGGTGTAAATGTAACACAGTATTTGCCAAACGCATAGTTTTTAACGCCTCCGGAATAAGGATGGGTCAGTTAAGCTTAATAAAAGTGGCATTCATCTGCAGTTCGTCATGCATTATTCTTCAAGCGTTGCTATCTATTTATCTATTTATTTTCTCTGCCAGCATTTGTGATTGAGCCCATCCCTGCATGCACTGAGTAAGAGGGAGGGAAAACATGCTGGACAGGTCACCAATTAAATGTGAACACACCAAAAATCCCGTTTTCACTCACATGTACACCTACAGGTATAATAGAGTTTGACATAACCTTTCGATATGCAGGGAAAACAGAGAAAATACAGAGAAGCAACAGGACCTTCCCTATGCAAGCAACATTGTTACTGAATGAGTCATACTGTAAAGCAGAGCACATCTACAGATAGCCGTTTATTATGTTTCCAAGGTACCACATATGGACTTACTTTTGAGACACAGTCAGGATTTCATTTTCATTTCTTTTATAGACATAAGAACAAACAAACCAAAAGTCCCTCCGCCTCACCTTTTACAGTAAATGTGCAGTAAAATGAAAACAAAACCTTGAACCTTTAATTGAGATATGCATTTATTTATAAACACATGAACATCTATCATTCATATTCCAGTATAACTTAGTTACAGACATTATTTACTGTGGCTAAGACACATGAAGAGCATGTTATAGTATTTCTCTGTCGTCATCATGTCGCAGTGTTTTTAGGTTCTCAGTGATCCAGATCAAAATGACAACGATACACTGATAATGTAGTTGAACTTACAGCATCAATAATTTAGCAGCTGTCTGAGAATTGCTCAGGATGGACAGAATTCCAAATGCTTAAGCTACCTCAAAAGATGGAGAGATGCATTTATGTTGAATGCATCTGTTGATTCAGGATGTTCTCATTAAATTTTTGGCCTTTATTCTCAAGCAGTTTCCATGAGTAAGCAGTTTCTCATGGATTACTGATTGCCTGACAGATGCAAAAGTAATGGGCAAGAATAGGATCACACTGCTGCACGATTTTCTGAATCTGAATTGGACCAGATGGATGATGGCTGGTAATTGACTTCAGAAGGAAGAGGACAGCTACACGACCCACGTCTATCCTGGGACAAGTTAAAGTAGTGGAGGAGACGAGTACCTGATCCACATTGACACCAGGCTAAACAGGAAGACCAACACAGAGGCAGGATTCAAAATGGGAATGAGCAGGCTCTGTTTTCTAAGGAAGCTGTGCAGCAAAATGATGGTCTCTTCTTTTTTGTTTCTATCAGGAAGCTGCAGTGAATGCAGTATATTTTATTGTCGGGAGCAGCGTCACAAATGGCGACACAGACCGAATAAACGTTATTAGAAGGGCTGGCTGTGTGATTGGCTGCAAAATGGACACTTTTAAAGCTGTGGTGGAGAGGAGGTCATGATCACTTGATCCAGATATTTCTGATATT